>NDGM010254054.1:0-10683 GCA_002564305.1 Octomys mimax | reverse complement strand
CGCCAGGACTCTGAGGCAGCTCCCAGGGGCTGCGCTCCCAGGGGCTGCAAGCCCAGGGGCAAGGCCAATTTCAAGATGAAAGGAAGAACCCAGACAGGACATGGCTTGCCCAGGCCACACAGCAAAGAGCTCTCTCCTCTGCTGTCCCAGCTCTGCAGCCCAGGGTCAAAGTCTCTGCTTTCTCAGATGCTTCCTAGACTCCCACATGGAGCCCTGGGCACCTTGCAGCATGTGTCCCTTCTCTCCCCTTCAGCCCAGCGTCCTCTCCCGCGGGTCTGGGCTCGCTCCTCTCCCCTTCCCCACCCCATCAAGTGTGGCCCATCCACACTGCAGGCAGGAGCCTGGGCTCACCCAGAGCTTGGGAACCTGGCAGGCAGAACCAATCTTATTACAGTCCTGGGAACTGGCCATTATTCACATCCAAGAGGCCAGTTCGGATCCTGTGTCCCTTGTTTTCTTCTTCTGCCCTCTTATTTCAGAGACAGGAAGAGGTCGAAGAAGAGGAGAAGGAGAGGTGCTGGCCATCGATGTGAGGATGGTAGCACTGGAGGAGAGGCTGGAGTCTCCATTTTGCAATCAATTAAAATCTAGTCCATGTACGGGCTATCAGAGATGAGTTAGCATATTGGCACCCAAGCTACTTGCCAAATTTGGTGTCCTCTGAATCCTCTGCCAGCCTCCCTTCACCAGTATGAAAATCCATCTCCACACACAAATCTCATCCAAGGGGGAACAGAGCTGGCACCTCACTGCTAGACCTTGAGGGAGAGAGCAAGTGCTTGGTGAGTGGCAGGAATGCTGGGCCCATGAACCCAGAGTGACTAGACTGGGAAGGCCACAATCTGGGGCTCCAGCTCCAGCCTTATAGACACAGACTTTAGGCACTGTCACTATCAATGTCACCAACATCATCACCGTTGTTATCACCGTTAGCATCATCATCGTCATCACCATCTCCATTATCACTATCATCATTGCCACCATCACCACCACCACCATTGTCACCACCATCACTACCATCACGATTAGCAGCGCCATCAATATGTCCACCATCACCACCATCACTACCACCACCATCACTGTCTCCACCATCACCACCTCCACTATCACCACCATCACCACCACCACCACCATCACTATCATCACCATCACCTCCACCACCACCACCAGCACCATCACCACCACCACCACCATCACTGTCTCCACCATCACCACATCCACTATCACCACCATCACCTCCACCACCACCACCACCACCATCACCATCACCACCACCACCACTATCACTATCACCACCACTACCACCACTATCACTGTCTCAACCATCACCACCACCACTATCACTTTCTCCACCATCACCACCACCACCATCACCACCACCACCACCACCACCATCACTGTCTCCACCATCACTTTCTCCACCATCACCACCACCACCATCACTATCATCACCATTACCATCACCACCACCACCATCACTATCATCACCATCACCTCCACCACCACAACCACCACTATCACTATCACCACCATCACCTCCACCACCACCACTAGCACCATCACCACCACCATCACTGTCTCCACCATCACTTTCTCCACCATCACCACCACCACCATCTCCACCATCACCACTGCCACCATCACTGTCTCCACCACCACCACCTCTACCATCACCACCTCACCATCACATCACCATTTTCATCATCACTGTCGTCATCACCACCACTACCACCACTCATCATTACTATCTCCACTGTCTCAGTTACTTTTCACTCATTGCTGGGACAAAATACCTGACACCCAAAGTTAAGGAAGGCAAGGTTTAATTAGCTCACAGGGGAGGTTTCGGCCTGTACTCAGCTGGCTCCGAGGCAGAGACAGACAGCAGCCATTCACGGAGGTGGAAAACAGCAAAGAGCAAAAGGAAGGAGCATCAGCTGTGCCAGCTAGCAGGCCTCTCTCCCTTCCTTATATTGTATGCAGATTATCTGCCCCAGGCTGGGTGTAGCACTCACATCCATAATCCCAGCATTGGATCATGAATTAATCAGAAATTCTAGAAGCCACCCCACTGACTGTATGAGGCTTTAGGGGGACAACTAGACACAAACCATCATATCTACGGTCACCATCACCACCACCACTATCTCCACCACTACCATCTTCACTACCACCATCTGCCATCACCATCACCATCACCATCAGTGACCTCTGTCTGGCATAATACCCAAGAGCCGTTTGAAGTTCTGAGGAGCTGGGCAGGCTGTGGGTGGCCGACACAGAGCCCTGGACATCATCCAAGGAGGCTTCCCCTCCCCCCACCCCACACCCTTCGGTGTCCAGCCTGGGTCTTCAGTGCCCCACTTGCATGCACATGACACGGGGCTGCAGCCTGTGCCTCCACTCAGTTGGGGACCCTGGAAGTCTGTTCCCTTGGGTGTGGCAGGGCTTTGTGCTGACCGTCATTACCTCTCCACCTGGGCTCGGGTGCTCTGCGGGCCCTAAGCAAGTGGATATGTCCAAGCCCTGCCCCGAGGTATAGTGGTGACCTCAGAGGCTGCAGCCACACTTTTCCTCCCTGGCCTGGGGCAGGGTATGCCCAACCCTCAGGTAACATTTGCATGCCAAAGAGCAGGTTGAGGTGACACACTTCCCGCCCCGCCCCTGCCCTGCAGTGTGCAGGGGAGATGCCTGTCGGTCCTGCACTCCTGCCCACCCCTTGTACCAGCTGCCCAGTCTGTGGACCTGTATAGACCCTTCAGAGCCATCCACCCTGCCGTCTGTTTCCCAGCACCCGCATGTCCAGGATTGGGCTCCAGGGAGGGGGTATGCTCGCGCCCAGCAGCATGCCAGATGGGGTTGTTGGCTCCCAGAATAGTGCTAACACTCAGTCGTGGAGGAGCCTGTTGCAGCCCCTGGCAGAGCCCACACCCCAGCCTCTCTCTTCTGCTTGACTCTGCGCTGTCACTCCTCATCCCCATGTGTGAGTGGACAGCCTCAGTCTCATACATTCTACTGTGTCGGGGACCACAAATTGCAAACTGACACAGGATCTGTCAGGCTCTCTTTACCCTGCCTGCCTTGGGGGCTGGTTTTGCAGTACGGAAATCCAGCTTCCTATGGATCCCTGAGATTGGCATCTGGCTGTGGGTTTGGAGCTTAGCTTGCTTCCGCTCTGATGTTGAACTACAACAGCCTCTATGCTGTTATAGGAGAGGGGTGCCCTCTCCCTCCCTCCATTGGCTGATACAGAGGCAGCTGGCTGGGGCTTCTGGGCCTTGGGTGCCTAAAGAGCACCTTCCGGTAGTCGCAGATCCTGGCTGCCCTCCCCACTGCTCTGTGCCTTGCTCTTTCTTTCCTTTGCCTCTGAGCACTGTAACCCAGATAGGAGATTGTAACCCACTGCAGGGGTCTCTAACGTTTGTCACCAGGGAAAGGACCACTAATGCTGCTGAAACAGGGACCGTGTGTCCCGTTTCTGCACAAGTGCTTTGACCCAGGAAGGAGTTTGCGTGGCTGAGCTCAAATGCCAGCACTGAGGCTGGCCAGCAGGTCACTTCACTGCTCTGAGCTCTGATATTTGCCTCTCCAATGTGGAGGATGGCATCCCCTGGTGACACTGTCATAGAAATTTAATAATTGTCCATCCACACTGGAGGCTTCCAGGCAGGGCCCTTGGTGATGCCTGCCCCTGCTCGCCAACTCTACCCCTTTCTGTCAGCAAATCTTCAAAGAGCAAAGAGATTAAAAATAAGCCATTTCCCAAGTACATGTTTTTCTCAGATTAAATTTCCAAACCCACAGGGTGTAGTATCAGCCGTCACTGACCCTTCCCACCGGGGTCCCCCTCTCCCCGCTAGACAGCCCCTTTTCGACACTGTGCACATCTGGCGAGGGAGTTTTCTCAAAGTGCTCTAGATGACGCTGACTTCCTTTCCTTCCATATGGATGTGTAGAATCAGTTTTTCCATTCATATCCCCATCCCCGGGGCCCCGAGCAGGCTTGTGCTCCATCTGTGTCCAGTGTTACGCAAGGACTAGAAAGAGAAGCTCTGGCTTCTGTGTGAAGCCCAGGTCTTCACCCCTTGGCTACCACGTTCCCGGATGGGGGCTCTAAGGACGCTAGGACTCAAATGCCCCACCTTTGTCCTGGGAGCCAGGAAGCGTGTGACAAAAGTGTGTAGGTGGCCTGTGTGTGCTGACGGAGCAGAGCGATTGCTCTCCCAGCGCCTCCCATCCAGTCACTATGTGGGTCCACGTGGACTCTCAGCTCCTCTCTCTATGCTGTGGGTCTCCACTGGCAAAGCCTCAGCTTTGTCCCCGAGCTGTCCTCAGCCCTATCTGCTCTGGGGAGGTGACAGGGCTCTAACACGTTTGCACCATTGCAAATTTCTCCTCCCCTGTTGTTGGCTCCTGCTCCAGCAACCCTAAGGGACTCACCTCTTTCCCGTGCATGCCTAGCCCTCACATACACTGTAGCCTGCAGGTCTGTCCCTGAGGAAAAGCACAGCTGTCCCAGAGCATGGGACACAGGTCACTCCAGGATGGGCCTCCCTGGTGACCCTTTGAAAGGCGGGAAGGATTGCCATCAAAGACCCCAGTAGAGTCTGCTGCTCACACCCTGCCAGGCTTGGGCAGAGCCCTTCTTGCTCCTGGCCACATTTCCTCCCTCCTTGAAGGAGCCAAAGTCCCTCCCGTAGGGTGCTTGAACACTGGCTCTCAGCAGGCCCCACAAAAGGGCAGGAGGAGCAGAGTGGAGCTGGACACTCTCCACGCAGTGGGCCACACCAGCACTCACGTGCTTGTCTTCCAACCACCACCCACCGTAGGGCAACTCTCAGCCTCAGCTGCATGGTAGCTAGACCCAGAATCTCTGAGCCTGCAGGGGCAAGGAGCGCAGCGAGCCTCAGCTTCCCACCCCTGAGCTGGCACACGGATCCCCGAGAAAGCTGCTGGCGCTAAGCAGAACAGCAGCTCTCTTGCCGTCTCCCTCTGTCCCTGATGGCAGACTCTGTGCCCGGACTGGGCAAGGGTCTTGCATTCGCAGCTACCCAGCCGCCCACTGTTGCCTGCCCTGTGCCCACACCACTTGCAGGTTGGGTTTCTGCTGCCACGTGTCCTGCTCCCTGGCTCCCCCCGCGCCGGGGCAGTGCGGACCTCTGTCCCTCCCCTGCCTGCGCCCTTGGACACAGGTGGGAGGGCCTCTTGTGCCATCTTCCGGGAAGCGCTGCCTGAGCAACGGGAACCTCCTGACATCAGAGCGGGCCCTCAGTGCTCTTCCACCACGGACTGCAGCCCTGGGCGGCAGGGGTGAGAGCGTTCACTCACAGGAGCAGTTCTGGTGAAAGCTGACACTCTCTTTACCAACTTCCCCTGGCATTTCCTGTAGTATCTCCAGGGCAACAAGTCTCAGCATTTCCAACGTGGAGTTTCTAGGAGCCCCTACCAATGGCCACACTTGGTGCTGTTCTGGCAGGGCCGGTGACCAAGCCAAGATCACACAGCCGGTGTGGCCACACTGATGCCCCCAGCCAGCCAGCAGCCCTTCTGTTGATTTCAGTGGAACCCAGAGAAATGCAGGACCTGTTGGGTTTGTCCCGGACCCCTCCTCCTCCCAGCCAGGCTGGCTGACCCTGGAGCCCTGCTCCAGCAGCAGTCTGCAATCAGACATCCTTTCCACCCTTCTCCTGCCTGCTGTCCCTGGCCCCGAGGCAGGCAGAGGGAAGGGAGCATGGGGCTCTGGGCCCCTCCAGCTGGGACTCACCATGGCCAGCACGCTGCCCGCGGAGGCTGCTGTCACTGCTGCCAGCGCCCAGGAGAGGAACCACTGCATGCCTGGGAGTCGGTGGCACAGGCATCCACTGGGGAGAGCGGAGGAGCCGGCTGCCTCTCCGGGGAGCTGGGCCCACACTAGCCTGGCCCATCGGGAGCCACAGATATTCCTCCTCCGCAGCCCTGAGGGGTTTTGTTAAAGGAGATCTGACGTCAGAGAGAAGGACAAACCCTGCATTTTCCTCTGAAAAAAGTTTTCCTGCCTCCTCTCTTTTTTTTCCCCTTTCTTCCCTGGTCCCCACCTCCAGCTTGGCCACAGCCCCATGCTGACAGCTCTTAAAGGGAAAGCTACAAGGCTAGGGTTTCACACTGGCTGAGATTAGGCAAACCAGGCTTGGGACAGTGCGGAAGGGACAGGCAAGTAGTTCGGGGGTGCTGGCAAAGAGCTGAGGCTGTCAGAGAGCTCCCCTGGACACGCCCGCCCCCTGGGGCTCTCCTGCTTCCATCCTGGCTCCCCTCTCTCAGCTGCAGGGAGAGGAAGGGCCTTGGGGCCCCTAAGAAATGAAAGGAATTCACACAAGAACAGCCACCCCAGGAGCAGATGTCACCACCACCATACCAGCACTGGCAGCTCCCAGAATGGCCCCCCGCCCTGCTACTCCATGCAGAGCCTCAGTGCTGTGGCTCTGGGAACTTGTGGTCCCTGAGGGCCTCCTGCTTAAGGGGCTGGGGCGGGTAGGTGAGGAGCCTTCTCCTCCAGACCTGGCCCAGCCTCCTGGCCTAGCTGCCTCCCTCTACCCTCTCCTGCTGAAATCTCAGAGCCACCAGCACAACCAGAGCCTGCATCAGGGCAGTCACACGCACTGCTGGGCCCAACATTCCAAGCCCTCCAGCTGCTCTGCAGGTGGAATCCAACCATGGTCTGTCCCTGTGGCCAGGCCCCTCCACCACACTCACTCACTGGCCCCTCAGGACAGTGTGCTGCTGCGACACCTCGAGGCAGCCCTCTCACACCCGAGCCCTGGCGGGGCTCCCTTTTCTGGTAACTTATTAACGGGGATGTATACTGTGGGTCTATGAGCTCTACACCCAGATGCTGCCCACAAGAGCTGGCTCTCATGGTTTTCCCATTTGTTGACCTGGAGTGGGTCTCTAACCTGACCCTAGCCAATGATACACATGAAGGGAAACTTATTAGGAGTGTTAAAGATTTTCTTCCTCAAGAAAGGTAAAAACAACTCTACCCATCTTATTCTTTCCTATGATGTGACAGGGATGGCTGGAGCTGCAGCAGCCATTCTGGTGGATGGGGCACAAGCATGAGACCAAAACACCAACATCCTAAGGGGGTCGGGGCGGAAGAAGTAAAAAGACCCAGGTTCTTGGCACTCTGTATCCTTTATGTCCTTAGTGAGCCAAGCCCAGAAACAACACTCCCACCCAGGCTTCTCACCATAGAATAGAATCTAATTACTTATTTCCTAAGCCATACTTAGTTAGTTTTTTTGTTCTTTGAAGTCAAATTCATACTAATCTATAGATAAAGATTTACTGGGCTGGTGCAGGTGAAGTGGCAGGCAGGGGCGTGGGAGCCATAGAGAGGGTGGGTGAAACCAGTCCCCAGTTTCTTCTCATGAGCCGATTTGATGCTTATATGGATAGCACCTCAAAGGCCAGTGCAGAACAGGGTAAAAGGACTCGCCCTGGTGCTGCAGTGACCAGGCCTAGAGGGCTCTGACAGGCACGAAGGGCAGCTGCGCTCTATGCTGGGAGGGACCTCAGCACACAGGCTGACAGTGTTGCATCCCAGCTGTGGCAGCGCTTAGGGTGCTGCTGACCTCAGGGCACAGGTCCTCGCTGAAACCAAGGTCCCCGAACTCCACAAGGCAGCCCGGACCAGTGCTTTCCAGGCCAACCCAAGCTTCTACTGCCTCCGAGTATCTGGAGACACGGGCCTGTTAGGATGGAACCAAAGAACATTGCTGTCCAGTCCAGAAAATCTAGTTATTAGGAGCCCCTGGAACAGATACCCCAGAGCACCAGTGTTCTGGGGGCGTCCACCTGCTGGGGCATATACGGCTGCCCCCATGTCCCCTGGGCAGCTGCCTGTGCTACAGTGAGGCCGCAGGCTTGGCGAGCAGGCCAGTGCTGCCCCCTGTGGACCCTTGTGGAGGACAGCCCCCTGCCCCACCTCGATCTTCCATCCATTATGGGGCACTGGTAACCACGCTGCATGTGTGTTGACCTTCTGATCAGAAGAGTCAGAGTGAGCCACGTTTGAGCCGGGAACACACACACACACGCATACACACACACACACACACACACACACACACACATACCTGCCGGGGTCTGGGGATCAGTCACATTCCAGGAGACACTCTCTGCCTCAGTTCACTCTACAGCCAGACTCCCAATCCACACTGTCATCCCTTTCCACAGATGAGGAAACGGGCACAGAGAGGCCTATGCCTGACGAAGGTGACATCAGGACTCAGATCTGCAAGTCATCTTCCCAAGCAGACCTTGTCCCATGTGATGCACAATAAATTAATGCCCGGAAGAATGACCTGTGGAAGATGTCAGAATGCACTCAGCATTATGACCAGGAAATGCCAAGTATGGGCTGGCTTTATAAAGAGGGGCCATGTCCCTGATGCACCAGGGCATGGCACCTGCATGGGCCGGCTCTGGTGAGAGACCCAACGGCTGTGTCCTATCATGGGGGGGCACATGGGATCAAAAGGCAGCCTGTCACCTCTCTGGAGAAGGGAGCCTAGGGTCCCTCGGTCTCTTCAGAGGACATAGTTCCAACTGACTGAAGACCTTCCAGTGGACCCCACCTCCTGGCAGTCCCACTACTTCTCATAGCCCCACTGGGAGAGAGGTAACAGAATGAAAACTGGCAGAGTGAACCAACAAAGAGGTGGGTGGGTGAGGAGATGAGGGGGTATGCAGGGCTGAGGAAGGGATGGAGGAAAGAAGGAAGGAAGGGAGGCAAGGAGGGGGAAGAAGAAACACAAGGAAGGAAGGAAGAGAGAGAGAGAAGGAGGAAGAGAGAGAGGAAAGGAGGGAGGGAGGGAGGGAGGCAGGCTGGCTTGAAGGAGGAGACAAATGTGCACATTAGCCAGCCAGGCGGCCTCCTGGCTGTCCTTACAGAGGTCCTCAGTGTCACCACCTGAGAGGGATCGAAGGCAGATGGGCTGGGTGTCCAGTGTGCCTGCTTGAGGGAGGGAGCATGGGGACCCTCAGACTGGCACCCCAGAGCGTGGCAGGTGATTTATTCTGCTCATTGTGGTAGGTGGCCTGTGAGCCTTAGAAGCTGCCTGTGCGCTGCCAAGGCCAACCCCATTCTTCTGCATACCCCAGGTCCTGATTGTCCACGCCTCTCCTCACTTTCCCACTGCAGCTGGGTCTGCACTCCTTATGGAGGATGACCTGCCCACATCGGACCTGGTAAACCAGTGCCACGGCAAACAGAAACACCAAGCGCCAAAAGGACAGCCCGGGTCTGGAGTCAAGTTCATTTACACCAACGAGACAGATACTGATGGGGATAATCCTCAAACTGTCAGGCCCAGTTCCCTGGCTGCCTCCCTCTCCGCTGCGTGTGCCCTGCAGGCAGTCTTGCATCTCCTCAGGGAAGGCCCCCACATTTTCTCCACCTCCACTCCAGCAATCCTAGCCGGCCCCAAATGGGCCCAGCCAGGAGCCGTTCTGAGATTTAGGGCCCAGCTCCTAGTTGTCATGTTAACTGATGTCACTTCCAGGTGGCAGATGGTCCAGTGTGGCCCTCAGAGGCCTGCCCTCACTCCTGTTTGACCTAGGCACACTCATACAACCTCTCTGTTCTGGTTTTTCTGTAGAATGTAGGGGCAATGGAGGTATTTTCTGAGCACCTTCTCCCTGCCCATGGAGTTGTCCTTTCTGCTCTGCCCTGGGCTGGAAGCACCAAAGAGGAGGCCCCAGCTGCCTAAGTCAAGTCTGCACCCCACACTGGGCCCACCTCACATCAGCACCCACCTCAGGTGGGTGGAAGCATAGCACCCTGGCTGGGGCTCCCCCTCTTCCATCCAGCACACTTCTGGGGTGGGGTGGGTCTCCAGACCTCCCCAGCAGCAGAAATAAATTCCCAGGAGGGACTGGCGGGGCAGACTGCTTCAGCGGAACAGGAAGCCCTTGAGCATGGCCAGCTACAGGGAAGATTCCAACGTCTGTCTGGGGATCAGGGGTCGAGGCTGAGACTGCCATCTGCGTCGGATCTACTCACAGCGTATGTGTCATCTATTTGTCTGAAGAACATGCTCAGAGCCCACGCTGCTTAGGCAGGCAGTGCCGGCAGGGTCCTGGAGAGACCCAGAGGCACACAGCACACATCTGGCTCCTGGTGCTGGCCATCATCTCATCTGGGCTTGCAGGGAGAGCAGCCGAGCCACCAAAGAAGAGTTTTAGCTCTGATCCTGCCTAGAGGTCAGAGAGGTTCAGGTGGCTGTCCCTCATGTCAACCTCAAGGTCAGAGGTGGGAGCTGGGGTCACTGGAAACCCTTTATGGCTCCTCTCGGGCCATGGCTGAAGTGGGCAGGAACTCACCTCTGGCCAAGGGTGGCAGCCCAGTGTTCCCCACTTCTTACTCGGAGGTGAACAAGAAAAGTCAGGTGTAGAATGATGTGTTCCCCAAAGTGTCGCTGAGCGGTGGTGCTTGGTTGTTGACAGGGCTTGGTTTTTTACAGGCTTTGGGGAAGTGCTGGGATCATGGGAGCTTGACCTTCCTAGGTGCACTGAGCTACTGGTGAGACTGAAATTTGACAGCATAGCTGGGGTAATGGAAACAGAGCTGAGGTTGGGGTTAGGGAGATGGCTCAGTAGAATAAGCACTTCCCTGGCAAGTGCAAGGGCCTGAGTTCAATTCCT
>NDGM010254029.1:0-12729 GCA_002564305.1 Octomys mimax | reverse complement strand
AAGCACAAGGGCCTGAGTTCAATCCCCGGTTCCACCAAAAAAAAAAAAAAAAGAAAGAAAAAAGAAACTGTTTTGAAATTTTAGAAGCAAAGGATTTGCATTTTTTGATGTATTTAGTACAGGGTCTACAGGGTCTCACTATGTAGATCAGACTCGTAGTGATTCAACTGTTTTTAGCTTGCATAATTTTTAATATTAAAAACAGGACAGAAATTGCTTTTTTGTATTTTTTGTTTTTTCTTTTTTTGAATTGTAACTGGAACTGAAGAATATAATTTCCAGAAGTTCTAGGAAGGAGTAATTAAACATATAAAATATATAAAGAGAAATTAGATGAGTTCTTTGATGAGTCCATTAGATTTATAGAAGTGGAAGTCAGTAAGGTGCTGTGTATGAAAAGAACACCAGACCACTAAAGGTTAAGAAGAAAAAGAATGGTGAGGATATAGAAATAGAACAAGCACAGGATATTTTTCAAAATATTTCTATGAAGAAAATATAAATGAATAAGGTAAAACTTCAGTGGGCTAAAGAATAAAGGGACTTTTTTCTTTTAAATTGGTTCTATTCAAAAATACATTAGCAATAATTGTGAATGATCCTTTCAAAAAGGGATATAGACAATTCAGGAGAAATAAGTAAAGTACAGTCACTTAAATGTGAACAATACCAATGAGGAACTTGTCCTTTGATTGAAAGTGGAACTTTGACTTTCACAAAAGAAAAGGAGATAGTAGGTTCACAAGCAAATATGTGGAGCATTTCAGTTCAAGAATTGTGAAGGGTATATGACTCTTCACTTTTATTTTTCTCAGTGGCATGACTTTAAGTCATCAGCAACGAGCTCAGAATATCAAGTTAAAGTAACTAGGAAAAGTTGAAATATGAGGCCCACAGAGAGTAAGCAAGTGATCTCTGGAAAGGGCTACAAAAGTTGCAGATGCATGAAGCTAATGTGACACCCTTGTCATGGGGTGTGGGATTTCGTCCAGAATGATAGAACATATCAGGAAATCATACTGCAAATGAGTAAATGATTTCATCCTAGGTCAGTAAATACTAAGGACAAAAGGAAAGAAAACTGAAGATATTTTCAACAACAAAATTGTAATAATGAACTAGGGAATCTGTATTGGGTAAAGAACATAACAAACACAGAATTTCCAGATTTTTTTATAAAATGTAAGGTAATATCAATATGTGTATTATTCTATAACTGTGAAAGATTTTTAATGAGGCCATTTCAGGAGAAAATATGTATATATAGATAAGCATGGCTTGAATTATATGTATAAGTTTGTAATTTTAGTGGTTGTACAATTTTGGTGTCCAGTTAAAATAAATATCAGGCTTCAAAAATTCTGAAGCAAAAAGAAAGCCAGTTACACTTCATAAGTAACCGGACTTTTGATTAATTTACAAGTATATATGAAAATTACCTAGAGCGATTTCTTGTAAATGTCTATATTAAAGAATAAACGAAATTTCAAATGAATCACTTAGATGTATCCAACTTTTTAAGTTATGTAAGTAGGGACATCTCAGCCAGGCCGACCAAGTACAGCAACTGGAGCTGTGAGCAGTTGTTATGGTTTGTGTATATTTGTTCCCCCAAAGCCTTGTGCAGTCACTGAGGTGCAGTTCTGCAGTTTGTGATTAGTTCATGATCCAAGGCTTGAATGAGGAGTCTGAGTAGGGCTGGGATTATGGGTCTGAGTACTGCTGGGATTACAGGTGTGAGTGCTACATCCAGCCCGGGGTCCATAGCCTGCATGTAATATAAGGGAGACAGGCTTGCTCTCTGTGGTCATTGTTGCTTTTAGTCCTCTCTTTTGCTCTTGCTGTTTGCTGTTTTCCACCATCCTGAAAGGGTGCTGTCTGCCATGTGCCACTCTGCCTTAGAGCCAGCTGAATATAAACCGAAACCTCCAGTAACTGTGAGCAAAATAAACCTTTCCTTCCTTCATTTTTAGTGTGAGGTATTTGTCCCAGCAAGGAGAGAAGAGTAACTCAGATATGAGTCGAACATTTTTTTTTGCTTCACTGCCATTTACTTTTATAAAAATCTTCTCATTTTGTTTCCTAAAGAGCTCTAAATCACTTTTGTTTCAAAGTTCCTTGATCCAGGAACCAGGGTTTGCTCAAATAGATTCTAAATTAATTGCTGTGTTTAAGTATGCCTTTTTATACTGTGGACCACTGTTTCCAGTTTGTAGCAGAAATAGACTGAAGGAATGTTATAATTCATCATCAAATGTTAATTTGTTACTTATATGTATATTGCACTGAGTACAATTAAAATGTCACTTAAGCAAGAGTATTGTGTGATAGCCATTAAGGTATACAATGGGCAAAAAAAATAGCCAGTAATTTAATATATAGAGGAAAAGATGACAGAAGTGTTGATAGGTAGTATTATATAGTTCCTAAAATGATTCCTATGGCTTCTTATTTTTTGATCATAGGTGACACTTTAAAGTCTATGCTTTTTGGGAGGATGCTGGGGAGATTGCTCAGCAGTCTAAGCACCTGCCAGGCCCAGCGCAAGGACCTGGATTTGTAAAAGGCGAAAGATTTATATGATCTGAAGAGAAACCAGAGTATATAAGGACCTGGATTTGATCCCCAGTACCACCTGCCAGACTGGATCTGACCTGGGCTCACCAAGCCAGCCACAAAGACCAGGTGTGGTAATACACCCTTGTAATCCCAGTGCTGGGGAGCCTGAAACCAGAGGATCATTGTGAGTCCAAGCTGTGTAGTGAGATTCTGGACTAAATACATATTTTTAAAAAGTCTATGCTTTCTGCCAGTCACTACCAATAATTTCTATCATCAGATCATTTGACAAACGTTATATCAGAACAAAGAAGTCAGAAGGAAACAATTTGAGGTTAGTTATACAATCAGTTTTCTGATCTCAGAAGGAAAGATGCAGACTCCATAGGGAGAATTTGCCGCAGGAGTTAAAGAGGGATTTGTAGAGTTCACCTATAATGATGAAATCAAAATTTAGCGATGAGTTTTCAATATTAGCCAACATGGCTGTTTGTAGAGGTAACTTTACCATCCTTCATCTGATCCCTCTCCTCACTGTCTGCAGATGCAAGTGTGACCACCACGTTATAGATGATGTATGAGATCATGACTGCATGGGCTAGTGATATTTATGAAATATTAAATATTTAGTAACATAATCACATTTATATTTTTAATACTAAAACAAGGAAATACATAAATAGTCCTGCAGAAGGTGATGTGCAAGTTGCTATCACACCAGTCTGCAGATCCAGAATCTTTCCTAATGGAGAATATGGTGGGTCAAGTCACCTGCTAGATAAAGAAAGAGAAGACACCAAATAGTCTATGTTATCTCCATCACAAATATAGATTTTCCTAAAAAACAAGAGTAAGAAAGGTGGCTATCCTTAAATCTATTCAGTTGTACAATGTACATAGAAATAAAGTCACTACAACCAGTAAGATACAGTATGATGATGGCCTTCAGAACCACCTGGACTCTGTTCCTCTTCCTATAGTTAACTTATGTTCCACAATTGGCTCATGGCTGCCTATACCTGGAACTAAATATACTCCAAACAGTTAGTGTATGGTACATTTGCTTTAGCATTAGGCTTAATTAATTTCCGGCTCATACATTGTAACATCAAGAAAGATAGGCCAATCTTACTTTAACATTGTTTATTTCATATTTATTAATTGCCCTTTAAGTATAGCTAATCCTCCAGTAGTTTCTCTTTTATTTTATCCCTGGGGCTTATCTGAGATTTCTTCCTATTTAGCAGTATTGTATTCACCAATAAATTTCTGTGCTTAATTTTCTTTTATAAAAAAAAGAGTACCTCTCAAAGATCTATAACACATGAGACATTTTTCTAACCAGTAAAAAACTCCATAAGATGTTACTAAAGAAAAGCTTAAGATGTCTTATTCCATTTGCAATGAGGAATCAGATTTAGAAGGATTTAGTTACTTGCCTTAGGCCCTGCTACTTAGAGAACCAGGATTAAATCTCCATAGTCTTTCTACTTATTACAGCATCCTTTACCACCTCTTAAAAATAATATGGTTATTTCTTTTTGAAAATAATACAAGGAAACTCCTGTAGGGAACATACACAAAAATAACTCACATAAGATATAAAAATTAGAATTAAAGTTAATTAGAAATTAAAATATGTTTGAGATTCAAATGATAGATAATCTTAGAAAGAGAAAGTTTAATGCAATTATTCAGAAGTTTAAATAGGGCTTATAAGATATGTAGCATTTTTGTGGAGGGGAGGTCAAGAATAAAAAATACATGTTCAAATACACCATCAGAAACTCATGCCTGAAAAATGTGGCAAATATGTAAAAGTCTCAAGATGTCTGCAAGAAAGATGAGATGGATCCTGACTGGTAACAGCTGAGGGAGCTGCAGATGCTGGTGAAAATGCTAACGAGAGGCAGGCCATGAAAAGTCTGGAAAAATCAGGTCACGGAAGTTTAGTAAAACTTCAGCAAATATTACAGGGGGAAATAGAAGTTCTGTTGTGAAGTTGCCCTGGCAGAGTTCCTCAGGGTCAAGTGATAACAATAAAGATTTAAGCTGGGTGATGTTTTATAAGAAAATGAAGAATATCACAAAGCTCACTGAACAGATGGGAGTTAAGATGTGGAATGCAGTGATTACTTTTATATTCTCAGTGTTGACTTCTAAACAGATAGAGACGTGGCAGGAGAACACAATCTCAAGGAAGCATAGGTAGCATTAGAAAGTATGGAATTTCCCGTACAAAGCTGAGGCTGTCATGTTCAAGTGCTGACCTAGAGTTCACAAATCAAATGTATAAATAAATGGACTTCATAATAACTGTTTTAGAAGAGAATATCTAGAACAGTTTTGACATGGTCAAGACTATTTCATATTGTAATGACACTTTTATATTTACAAAAAGATTTGCTATAAGAGCAGTGTTAATATTATTATTATAACAAATGCAAAATGGATTGTCAAGGAACTTGACTCTAATTTCACTAGAGATAAAAAGGAACAAATGCAATTGATAAAGGAATGCCTTGAAAGACTTATGTGGGAACTATGTCCAAATCAGAGGTTAAAGTGGAAATTATTCAGAAATTATGTAAACAGGAGGGACAATGCTTATTTCCTAAAAGAAAAGATACATAAAAAGACAGAATGATTTAAAATCTTAAAAGGAGCATAAAAGTGAGAGATCACACCAGTTCAAATTGTGCCATGTTTTTGTTTCATAAATCAGATTTAAAGCAAATCATAGGGAAAATTATATTTTATGACAGGGTAGGATTCATCCAGGGATGCCAAGATGGTTCAACTACACAAATCTATCAATATAGCCACTATATCAATATAGCCAAAACCAAACACCACATGATTACTTCACTAGATGCAGAAAAAACTTTTTGACAAAGTCCAATACTTATTAATGATAAAACCATACAGAAAATTGGAACAGATGGACGGTACTTCAGTCTGACAAAAGCCTTCTATACTAAACCAACAGCCAACATCATTCTAAATGGAGAAAAGCTAAATGATTTTATTTTAAAATCAGCTACAAGAAAAGGATGTCCATTACCACCATTCATGTTCAATACAGTTCTGGAATCAATGGCTAAAGCCATTACACAAGAGAGAAAAACAAAATAAATAAGACCAGGTAAGGAAGAAGTTAGACTATCAGTATTCACAGATGACATGATACTCTACTTGGAAGACCAAAAAAAATCTCCACCAAGAAACTCCTAGAATTAACAAATTCAGTAGCATAACAGGACACAAAGTCAACACCCAAAAATCAATAGCATTCCTCTACCCAGATAGCAACCTCACACACAGGAATTAGAGAAAGAATACCCTTCATAATAGCATCCAAAAAATGAAACATTTAGGAATTAATCTAGCAAAGGAAGTAAAAGAGCTACACAATGATAATTAAAGAAAGATACTGAGATGGACATAAACACAAGTCCAAAACATAGCTAATATCTTTGTTTTAATGAAGGTATATGCTGTTCAAAGGCACAAAGTTAACTCTCAGTGGGTCATACAGGGAGCTAAGTTTATGTTTAAGCCACAGTAGTGTAGGACCAGAGGGACATAAAAAAAAACCTCCAGGACAGAATATGGAAGACTAACATTATAAAACTATAAAATGTTTCCATTTACTGTGTTCTTAAGAAAGCACTACCACATGCTTATGAAAGTATTTAATGAGATTCAAAGTAACTTATGAAGGGAACATGTAATACTTAGCTTCTTGTTACTGTACTTAAATACTGGAATCAATTAACTTTCAAAAAGCATGATTCATTTTGATTTTTAGCATTGAAGATTCTAATTTATATTTAAGCAGCTTCTTTCCTTCGGCCCTCTGATGAAGATGACCCAACATAAAGAGGGGCACAGCATCGCCAGCCTGGAAGTAGAGATTCCTGGACGCTGGGGTTCCATGACCTGTTTTCGTGACACACTCCCAGTCACCTAAGTCTCTTCCATTTGGTACCGCTACTCAAAAGTCCAATTATTCCAAAATAGCACCATCTAAGACCAAAACTTTAACCCATGGACACTTGAGAGATACTTATCAAGCCATAGCAAGTGGCATCCTATTACAGAACATGGATGATGTAAATAAAGCATGAGTCCTTTAGTGTATTTTCATTTGTTTGGCTATAATTTTTGAAGTTGTTGATAAAAAGACTTCAAAAAGTTGATATAATTATATTTTTTGTTTTTAAATTCATAATCATTTAGTGACACTGCAGTTTGTGGAATAAGTAATTTAGGAAATTCTGCTATTCCCCAATAATTTTTGAACAAAATAATTTAATTGTAATTAAAAACACATAAATTGTATATGCACATAGAACTATGTAAACTTTCTCTGTACTCACTGTCAAATTCTAACAATACTTAAATGGCAGTCATTCTAAATTGTATATTTTCTTTTGATCTAAGTTTTCATAAATAGATCATTACAAAAAACTATTTTCATGCTAGTCAAAAATGTACCATGTTTGTATGAAAATTCTGAGAATTTTCACATTAAGTATGGTTTTATAATTTTGCTTCTATGGATCCAATAAAAACTTCCTTAATACTGATAATATATAAAATGTGGAAGTAGAATACAATATCAGTATTGAGAAATGGTACACTCATACAGTATAAGAGACTACAAATACAAACTAATCAGTCTCATAAAATATGCTCAGAGGAGTCACTAAATTTTTGAAAGAATTCTAAATGTTCAGTAGCAACTGAAATATGCATAAGCTATTATTTTCTTTTATTTCTGACTCTGGTAAGACCTTTTATATGTTATGACCCTGTGACATAACATTCATTGCAACCGTTGATCTGAACTTAGATCAAGGAAACTCATAATTGGAAGTCGTCTTACTACCACTTTGAGTGCAATGAGATCAAATCCAGGTTCCTGAGCATACTGGGTGGTGCCTACCACTGAGTCCCACCACCAGTCCAATAACTAATGTAAAGTATGGCTCATTGGGCTTAAAAGTTTTAATTATCAAGACATAATTTAATAAATTAAAATGATAGCTGATAAAATAAACAATTTCACTGTAACAATATTGTATCATCCTAATGGATAGTGCATTATACACATATCATAGTAGTAGTCATGGTACTTGTTTTTCATTTTAATGTGAATGGTAAGCCCTACAATTTAATAATGATAGTGTTGGGTGTTATAAATTTATGGAAAATAACTGAAGTGTGAAAGATAAACATAGAAAATTTTGCTGAACTATTTAGTAAAATGGCATGATTGTACAAAAGTACAGTTATAATTATTCATTCATGGGTAAGTGGAGAGAAACAGATCATTTGAAAGAAATGAAAGAAACACAGCACTTCAAGGACATTTATAGCCTGGGCTCAGTATTCAGGATTAAACTAGAGATCCCTTATTAGGAGTGACAAAGTCTGGCCTTCGAAAGCATTAAACATTTGAATATGAAATCACTGTGGGTTTCTGCAGGGAGATAAATTAAATTGAATTAATTTATTTAAAATACATTTTTAAATATATGAAAGAGGACATGTAGTACAAAGATGTATAAAACTATCATATAGATTGTGTATATACTTAAATGTCTACAAATTAACCTTTTTTTTTTCCTGATGCTTTTATCTTCTCTGTTTGTGCTTCTAACTCAGGTGATTTATCATCTTATAATACTTAAATTGACAAAATGTCTAAAGCTTAAAAAAAGAGATTTCCTTATTTGAGTTGTGGCCTTTTCCTAGTTAAGCATACAGGACAATACAGAATCCTTCAGCCCTAGTGACTGACAGACTTGGTAAGGTGTGTGTTTCACCGAGCGGAGCAGGGATTAGCATTTGTTTCTACAAGGTAAACATGCCATTTAACTAGGGCAGTAAACAGGCATCTTTTATGTGACTTAGCCGAATCACCCAGCATTAGCAGCTTGACACAATAAAGCTGGGTCTCCATCATGAAGGCTAAAAAGATAGGATTGGCCGCGTCGTGGTTCAGTCTGGCAGCTGTGTGGAAAAACAGGCACAGCTACATTTGCTTCAGAAAACAATGTGCTGGTGTCATTTTTATGGAGAGGGACATTCTGCTGTACTTTCTCACTTTGTAACTTTCCCTTGGAATACTAAGGCCTTCAGATGCAACATGGGAGGACACTGAATCAGAAAATGCTGCAGTATGAACAATTAAATCTATCAGTGTGAAGTTATGAACTGCTTTAAATGCTATTAAAAGGAGTCATGTGGGCTTTCAAATTTGAAAACTGTTACACCAGTCTCGATGTGTAAATTATTAGGGGAAATAATGCATGTCTTTCTACTTAATGAATGTAGGACTGAAAATTATTACGTGTAACCAATTAAATACTGAAGAATTATGTAGTGAAGGAAAGATAGCTTTTATTTAACTAGGAAAATGACTGGAGATTTCTTTTTATTTTATCTTGTTCAAGTATTTTTGAAGGGTAAATTATGCAACAAATGTAGTATTAATTTTAAATAGTGTAAAATAATAGTCTTTATGTAGGACACATACTTTGCCCAAAGCCACTACCAGCCAGTCTCTCTGTCTCTCTCTTTCTCTTTCTCTCTCCTCTATCCCTGTCCCTAACTCTGCCTCTCCTTCTACGTCTACTTTTGCATCATTTAGCCTAATACCCAAGACCTTACTTCTGAGTGACACCAGCCCACACATGCTGCTTGTTTATGTGAGTATACTATAATAAAAATTTAAACATTTTCTAGAAATTATTTTCCCCTCTGTGTGTGTGTGTGTGTGTGTGTGTCTGTGTGTTTCTGTGTGTGTGTTAGGTGTGGTCACACACTCCTGTAATCCCAGCTATAATCCCCGAACTTGGGCTGAGGCAAGAGGATCACTGTCAGTGAGGTCAACTTGGTTTAAAAAGTCAAACTGTCTCAAAAAGGCACACACACATGCACACACACTCACACACCCCCCCACACCACACACACTAAATTAAATGAATTAAATAAATAAATAATGTAAAATACGTGATTGTTACAGGGGCTATCGCAATCAATCTTAGCTGGGATCTTATTTCATAATTATTTTATAATAAGAGAAAATACCAACAAGGTGAATAGACAACCCACAGTGTTGGGAAAAAATGTTTACAAGGTGTTCCTCAATGAGAACATATACAGACCTCTAAATTCAAGGTCCTAATCCAAAAATGGGCATGTGAGATGAATACACAGTTCTCAGAAGAAGTACAGAGTATCAATATATGAAAACTATTCAACATCACTGGTCACTCAAGAGATGCAAATTAAAACAAACGTACAATTCCATCTCAATCTTGAAAGAATAATTTTTATCAAGAAATCAGACAGTAATAAATGCTGATGGGCTGTGAGGGGGAAGGGGCTGTTCTCCATGATTTGAAGGAGTACAAACTGGTGTAATCACTGTGGAGATAGTGTGAAGACTCCTCAAAAAACTAGGTTCCATTTGATGCAGTATTTTCCTCCTTGGTATCTTCATGAAAGAATTGAAAGCATCATGCCATAGTGATATACACACAGACATGTTTATACCTGCATAGTTTATAATAGGTAAGCCTTGGCAACAGCCCAAATGTCTGTAAACCAATGAATGGATAAATAAAATGTGTTTTCTAATACAGCAGAATCCTACCATAAAGAAGAATAAGTTTGAGATATTTGTAGGTAAATGGCTGCATCTTGAGAAATAAATGGGACACACAAGAGTAAATGTCACTTTGATTCTCTGGTTCTCTGGTGTGAGAAATTGGAAGTGTAAATAAGGACCAAAATGTATACTAAATATTGTGAAATAGGAAGAAAATTATCAAAGAGAGAGGAAAAGGAAAGGAGGAGGGAGAAAGGAGAACAGGTTAAGAAAGTGGGAAAAAAAGGAAAAAAATAGAAAGAAAGTCTTTGTTAATGGGCAGCAGAGAATTTGAAAGAAGAGGGGAACAGGAAAAAATGAAATTATGTCACCCACAGAAGCAAATTCTCTATGGTATGTATATCTAAAATTGGCCCATAAAATCTGGCTATAATAGGTGTGTGTTACAGAAGCATAGGTTTTATTTTTGCATTGCAGTCTTGAAGATTATTGACATTACTTCATTATGTTCAACACAGTCGCAATATTTGGTGAAAATATTGATTTCATGTCTCTGGGTTAGTAGAACACTTTCTGATGCAAATGTTTGTTTAACACTGAGCATATTCATAGCAAGTAATGCATTCTGTTATGCTTATAGCAGTGAAAATTGATAGGTTCATTTGAGGAAGGAGTATTGTAAAGTTCAATGTAGTCTACCCATAAATTAATAATTATATAATTATTTACATTAAAATATACAATACTAGGGAGTAATAGCATTACTTCTGAATTTTGTGCATGTATATGTAAACACTTTTAACATTAGAATTAGTGGTAGAGAGTCAGAAGCAATGACATGCTAAAAAAGGCAATGCTTAACTTTAACTTTAGAGTAAAATATATATTAAGAAAAGTGTATTCTTATTCGCCATCATTTTCTTGTGACTTGTCTGACTATGAACACATAAGTTGTGTTTAATGTCTTGTTTAGTTATTTAGTTCACCACCAAAAAAAATAGTTATTTAGTTTGCATTTTAGACAAATGAATATCATTCATGTTATCCACTGGCTTGCTGTTTTTAAGTCATTGTGTAATTCACAGTTTTATGCCTGATAAAATGGCAGTATGCAACAGGAGATGGAGGAAAATTCAACTTACAATCATTTATAATTTTAAAAAGTTAATTATCAGAGGCCAACAATAGAGCATTAAAATAAATGAAATGATAAAGAGAGGGTTAATTACTGATTGCATATGGGATCATCCATCATTTGGATAACATTTATCCTCATCATTTATAACTCTGTTTAATTTCAGAAACAGAACAACACAGAATGTGAGCATTTGGCAAAAACAAGTCATTAACAAATCTTCTAATTATCATTCCAAGAACGCTTTATTATAAAATAGAGTATGCATCAACTCTAACATTTTTCTTGACTACAGGTTATCCATTAATCCATGATTTCTGTAATAGACTCACTTGTTTATACATGTTATTAGTGAAACATACATACTATAAGGTTTTAGGTACATGAATATGGAACGTTTTTGTTTTTTCACTTTGATCTATTTTATTAATGATGTATGTATCTATGTAAGTCAGGCATATAATATTTAAGCCAAATATAACCATCCTACAACACTAATTAAAAATTACTTAGTTCCTCTAAAATTCAGTAGTTATAAAATTAGGTTGTTTCATAAAAGTTAATTCAGGAGCCTGCTTTTCAATAGCTTCACTCACATTTACTGTAGAAATTGGGAAATATTGAAACATAATATTACATATCTTATTAATGATACTTTATTTAATTGACTGTATGCTAACAGTTATATTTTATTTCCTGGTTATCGAAAACTGACACTTTGTCATTTTTTTTTACCTAGAAAATGAGAACATAAAACCAGTGATGTTTATTTTTTTATTTTTATTTTTTTCTGAATAAGGATTTGATTTTATTTTAGGAAGGTGAGGATGTGCTCTGCTTTATTTTGCTTGAAATAACAAGGTATAGAAATTTTTCTTTCTTCCTTGCTCTCATATGCAAGCTTTTTTTCTTATTTTATTGAGAAACAAATAGAAATGATACACTTTCAAAATTCATTAATAGGATATTTTCAATAATTAATACATTCTACATTGTTATCTTCTTAGTGATTATCCATAGTACAAGATTCAGACAGAATATCCTGTCCAAACAGTGTTAGTACAACTCTTTCTTCTCACTGAACTAAGTGAAAGTAGCTATATTTCTATCCTAACTATTCTGTGTATACAAATACAAAATGGTCCTTCCTTTGTAGCCTCCTTTTTTGTTTATTCCTGTCAGAGATGGGTATTCCATTGGCATCTAAATCCTATCAGTGCATGGATTCAGCAAAACAATCCAACACAGTCCAGAAGTCCACAATAGTAGTGGGTTATTGACTTGAGCAGCAGTTGTTGACTTGAGCCTTTCACAGCTCAGCATATTGATATGACTTTACTTTACATACCTTTTTATACTTTTCTGCTGGATGGTTAAGACCAAGATAAACCAAGACCTATATAACAAGAAA
>NDGM010253778.1:0-20802 GCA_002564305.1 Octomys mimax | reverse complement strand
TTTTTTTTTTTTTTTAATATAAAGCTCACTAATATGGTTGGGATAAAAAATGTTCCCCAAAGGCTCATGTGTACATTGGCATGATATTTGGAAAGTGATCAGATCAAAACTCACCAGTGATGAGGAGCCAGGTTGAAGGGGGTGCATCTCTGCGGCACGACTCGGAGGCTGTGCTTTGGTCCCGCCCCTTCCAGGCTCTCCCTGGCTAGCTCTGAGCCTCCTGGCTGCTGCAGGTCACACAGCTATCCTGTGCTTGCCCTTCTGCCTTGCCACTGCTGCCAGGGGGCCAGATAGCCATCGACCGAGCTTTCTGAAACCTTGAGCCAGTGTAAGCCTTGACTCCTTGACATTGTGTGCATTGGTATTGTGTCCCAGGAACACAAACACTGACCAGGGGACCTAGGTGTACACTCTATCTGTGTGTCAATATTTCAGGGAGCAACTAATAGTTTCAAAACACCTGAAAAGGCTCCCTTTGTGGTGATAATGACAAAAAGAATTGAGATACTGCTTGGTGGCCTTGTCCCTAAATTTGGACACTGTAGTAGTGCAGCTCAAAATTGCATTTATTGTTCTTAGCGGGCACAATGCATACATCATGGGTTTAAATAAGAACACATTGGTTTTACAAAATCACTTTGCTTACTGGGCTCTGATTGAATATGCAAGATGTTTTCTGCCTGAAGTGGCTGAAGTTTCTCTGTAGCATGTCCATCATTAGCAAGGCCTGGCATTCATACTTCTATTAATTAACGAGGGCAGGACATGCTCAGCAAGCAGAGCGCTGGGGCTGCTCAGGAAGCTGAGGGCTTGCATCTCGCAAAGTCTGCACTGCTGATGCACGCGGAGACAGATGAACTCCGGGCTTTGGCTTTCTGACAGGAGGCTTCACCTCTGATGTCGGGCTGGGAGACAAGAAAACGTCACGTGTGTGACGAATTCCAGTAAATAATTTTTCAAATATAGCTCAGCTCCAACACCACTGTGGTCTGCAGATAAACTGGCTCTGAGCTCACAGTCTGTTGAGTGGGAAGAAGCTGTGTCCACGTGAGTGCTTACAAAGGAGGGGCTTTGCAGGGGCAGCGTGATTTCATTTTTTTTGTTTTGTTTTATTTTTGGTAATTGTACATTTATTTCCTCCTCCAGTACATGACAACTAATAACTGGTATCAAATCTGTTCTCAGAGAAGGAACTGTCTAGGTAAGGCAAAGTGCCATTTATGCACAAAAACACTATTCAGTTGCAAAATCACATCTGCCAGCAAGGGTTTGGAAGAGAAAGCAAATAACTAACATAAAACAAAATGAATCTTCTAAAGACAATGCGACACATTTACCCTGCCCCTCACTTCTGACCGGGGAGAAGACCTCCACAGGGCCGAGACGGCTTCTGGGTTCCAATGTAAAGACAGGAGGGCAGCTGGGGCAAATGGCCAGGCCATCATGTTTAAAGAATCTCACTGCTGTCTTGCAGGGCCCAGTGGTAACTTATGATCCCTCCCCCATCATCTATCACTTTAGTATTTTAAATGAAAAACATTTCAAATAATTCCAGCAGACACTCACGTGTGCACTAAGGCAGAACAGATGTTAATGTTTTGTATACCTGCTTCGGATCTATCAGATTTTTCTAAAAAATAAGCTCTACTAATACGGCTATATCCCCATCTCTACCTTTTCCCTATTTTCTCTTCCAGAGGCAAGGAATTTTCTAAAATTAATGGACACCATTGTCAGGCTTTTAAAGAAAGATTTTCCTTTACTCTATCTTCATATATATTCATTACCAATATGAACTCTTGTTTTTCATGTTAAAATTTATACCTAAGTGTTATTGAACTGCATGCTGCTGTGAAAATTTGCTTCCTACGCAAGTTTTATGCAACTTGCTTTCTGCATTCAATGTTGTGTTTGAGTTTTAGTCTACTGATGTAGGTCCACTCCAGTGTTCATTAATGGACTCATTTATTTACATCCATTCCCCTTTGGAGAGAAGTTCTATTGTTCCCTTTTCTGTGACCTCCACAACTCTACCAGTAGAGGAGAGCCACATCCTAAGGCTGCAAAGCCCACATCTATCTCTTAACACACACAGCCTGACCAGTGTTACCCATCTGACACGAGTTATTATGCACTTCACTCTGGACTGTGGTAGGGATGAGAGGCCTGTGTATTAAAGACATCCTCCAGCCAAAGCGCATGGTGGTGGCAACTTTAGGATGTTTACCAATCATCAGGGGCATAGCTTTGATGGGATTACTGATATTCCTGCTCCAGCCTCTCCTCTGCTTTCCCACATGCTTCCCTTGTTCGTGCACCACTCATTAGAGGCCCAAAGCAATAAGGCTGAGCAGCCGCTGACCGAGCCTGCCGAGTCCGGGATTAGAGGCTGCTTCACTACAGAGCACTGACTCTTGGACCTGCCAGTGCTCAGTGGCTAAGAGGCTGCAGCCGTGCATCGCTGCCTGCAGCTGTGCATCGCTGCCTGCAGCCGCGCATCACTGCCTGCACCCATGCGTCGCTGCCTGCATGTTGCACCTGTTTCCTCTCTTACCTTAAACTGTGGGTCTATCCCTGGTCAGCACGTAAGCGTGTTAAGCATTTGAGGAGCATCTATTTAACAAGGAGCATTTATTTAAAAACTAGTGAAGCCAACATTATTGACCCTCAATTTACCTAACCATTTTGTGCTCCTTCACAATTGAGGACAGACACTAGTGTAAGAGAAAATGAGGTATTTTCAAGACATTGAGGGACACCCAATTTGCTGTTTTTTCAGTTTGGAAGAGTACTTGGCCTCTTCTACCAGTGACTTATTTTTATTCTAAGTGAAACGCAGGGCCCCAGGGCCACTGTGTTTCCTGAGTCCTTCCCTTGTGTATCGCAAGGTCCTTGGGCTCTGCTTCTCAGTGCAGTTTCCAGACCCTCCATCAACCCTCTGCTACCCCAAACATCTAAAACCATCTGACTTTGAGTCTCATGTCCTCTGGCTCCTGGCAGCCTCTCCTCGGGACACTCACCCCTACATTTGGGCTGTGTCCTTCCTCCCAGAAGGGTGAGCACTATCTTCTTTACTGAGACCCAAAATTCACAGGACCCGTGACACCATAGATTCTGGTCAGCATTGTACAGTGGGGCTTACGGTGTGTGCATCAGGCCAGCTGGCTAGCTAACGCTCCCGCTGCAGGACCACTCTTCAGCAGAGAAGTGGTGGGTGGCCATCACTGCCTCTGATGATACCCATCTTCCACTGAGTGCATCCCCATCCTTCAGAGAGGGTCCTTCCAGTTTGTCCTGCTTCAGATCCTTCACCCCTGTGCTCCAATAACCCTGGTCCTTCTCAGCTGTTCCCTGCCCACTTCGGGCTGCGACTCAAATCCCCATCACTTCCAAGCTCTCAAAATCCAGTGTCGGGTTCTCCAACTGTCACCTCTCACCTTTCCTACTCCAGTCCCCAAATACAAACATTTTATTTTGCTACTTTGAGATAGGGTCTCCCTAAGCCATTAAGTTGCCCATGCTGGGCTCTAACTTGCAATCTTCCTGCCTCAGCTTCCCAGCACCCTGCAACTCCCACCGTACAACACCATGCCTGGCTACAAACACATTTTAAACTTCACTAGTTCACTCCAGCCTGTTGCTTCTCCAGCCTTCCCACCATCCTTCATTCCAGTCATGTCCATTAGTTACTTTCTGACTTGCTGGAATTCCACTGCCACTGACTATTGTCTTTCCTTTGTATACAAGGCCGGCATCTGCCTTTTTCTTTCTTTACCTTGTGTGCATCACAGAAATCCCGAAGCTGTTGGTCCTTCCTGATTCCATTCTCTTGTCGTGGGAGACATTTTGTATTTTGTTTCTTCATCTAATTGCTATTACCTCCCTCACTTTGCTCTCCGTTGTGACCTCACTGACTGTGTTGAGAGAGCAGGAATGACAGGAAGAGGACATCCCTGGGCCCACGGTCACAGGAACCCTGCACCACCCCCGCCAGGCCTTTGCTCTAGGACCTACCTGCCTCTTCCTGAGTCATTCCCAGGCACTAGCGGCCTGCATTATGCTTTCAGCATAGAACATGCTTTTCTTCCACCTCAGAAAATTCAAACTTCTTCCCACTAGCCCTAGTTTTCTGCTCAATACAGTGGAAGCACCTCAAAGTCATCTTCAGTCCTATTTGGGACTCCATCTTTTGCTTTCCTGCCCTTTCGGAAAACCACTTCATTTGGGTTTCTGCTTAGACAACATCACTGAAATGGACTTGTTTTAGCACGGGGATCAAACTCAGTCCTTCCACTTGCCAGGCAAGTGCGGAAGCAGCTGAGCTATCTCTCTGACCTGATTTTTTTTTTTAATGTAACCAAAATCAAAATTCTTATTGCCTACAAATTAAAACACTTTAGAAAAATTGCTTAGTCACACTGAATATGAAAAATATTAACTAATTATGAACAACTACAATAAAGACGTAAGTAAGGACAACCACCCTTCCTGAGTGTAGTCCAGGCTTCGGCCAGCAGCTTATCACCAGGTAGGGGCTACAGCATGCTTCTCCAGGCAGACGTGTCCCGGCCAGTGCCTCACTGCCCGGGCAACTAGCGGATGTCACTTGTTACTCACTTGTTCATTTACTTGCATATTCCATTATTAATTTAGTAACTCATTCCACATCCTTCATTTTTCTTACCCCTTTGCTCTCTTATGTCATCAAGTTGAGAGTGTCGTATGGAACTTTCTGTTCCCCAGACAGACTAGGTATACAGGTCTTTAAAACCCTTATATAGGACTTGCTACCCTCACTGCAAACCCCGATAAGTACAGCGTGATGCTCTTTGATGCGAGGACTTGATGCATGCTACACTGCCACATGAGTTTTGCATGTGCGTCTACCCTACACTGCCCAGAGCCGGGAACCTGTTGAACCCTCTACATGATGGGGACTGGGGATGATGGGATGACAATTTTTCCTAACAAACATGAACAGAGCCTCCTCAAAAGTGAATCCATGAGGTCTACAGCTATGGCAATGCCATAGGGACACAACTGGTGCTGGAGGCTAGATGTGGAGCCACAGGATTTAGCTTTTGCCCTGCTGGGTTGCAGGCTTGCTTTCGTCCTATTGGTTTCTATGTCTCAATTTTGGAGTGAGAGTGTTTATCCTGTGCCATTGTACTGTTGGTAATTTTTAACTTCTTTTTGACTTTACAGGGCCTCAGAACTGGCCTAGAATGTCAGAGGAGACTATGGATGTGAACTTTTCAGCAATGCTGGGCCTGTTAGGATTTTGGTGACACTTAACAGATGGAATAATGCATTTTACATAAAGGGATGAATCTTTTGAGGGCTAGTGGCTGGATGTTATGGTTTATATCTAGGCATTCCATAAAGTATCTCCTACATTCATAGGCAGGGCTTCTGGAAGGAACTGGATTATCTGGGCTTAGGAGCAGGAGGGTCTCTGGATGTTGAGGCCTGGCCTGGAGGCTCTATCTTCTTCCCTCCTCTTCTCTTCACTCTGCTCCCTGCATGCCATGCCATGAGCATCTCTCCTCTGCCCTGTTCCTCTGCTCTGCCCCTTGGCTGTGCTGTTTTCCTTTGGGTCATCTAAGTACCAGTGGAAACATAAGTCAAAGTCAACCTCTCTTCCTTTAAATTGTGGATATCAGGTATTGTGTCACAGGAATGGGGCTGGTGACCAAAGAAGGCGTATTTTACACTCCCACATTATGTCCCTTATGCTTCATTGTACCCTCGTATACTGAGTCAGCTGTTCTATTTCTCATTCTTCTTCCAATATTTACATAAAACAGGGAGATTCATTAAGTAGTACTTCATCATTATATGAATAAACTAGGAACAACACACATCTAGTCAACACAGTTTAAAAATATTGTGATTATCTGCCTATTGTGATTATTTCATATTCTGTAGATTTTTATTTTTGCTATATCTCTTTACCTGGATCCAGCTTATGTACTATGAATTCCTAGTGGACCGAATGTACCACTAATGAGCCTCTCTCATTAGAAGACTCTCTGCTTTGAGAGTCTTCCTTAGAAATGTCACTATGTTGTGATAGCTAGAAAGAGAACTCATTTTCCTCATTAACTTAAGGGTGGGAACAGACACTGATACAGTTTGAATATAGAATTACTTCAAAGGACTTTGATGAAAGCTTGGTCTTCAGCAAGGTGCCACTGGAAGGTGGAGGAACTTTAACAGGGGAACATTCTGAAGAGGTCTTTTGGTCACTGTGATGGCCCTTGAAGGGGGATGTGGGTCCTCAGATCCTTCCTTCTCTCTTTCTGGCTGTAAAGTGAGTGGCTTTGCTCTGTAACATGCTCATGCCACAGGCCCCAATCAATAGGGGCCAGGACCATTGACTAAACCTCTGAAACCATGAGCCAAAATGAACTTTTTCTTGTTGCAAGTTGATTTATCTCAGGAATTTGTTATAGTGGTAGAAAACTGAGTGAACAAATAAATATTTTCTATCAGAGATTTCACTGATGCAGAAAAATGGAACTGGTTTTCTGAGACAGGAACAACAAGAAGGCTATCACCTCTCTGTGAAATATGACCTTGTGTCAGTACGGCTTTCCGGTCCAGGTCTATCTGATGGCAAAGAACTAATGTTTGGAATGATCGATACACAAAGGCTTTTAAAATAGATTTGTTCAGTATTGGGGATTGAACCAAATAAGTATAAATTGTACATTTTGGGGATCACTACTATGTAAAAAAGTAGGTTAAATGTGTGGCAAGTACTATTTATGTTAACCTTTGCAAAAATACTTGGGAATCATGATTTTCATTATGCTTAGTTTATAGACTAGAAAGTTGAGGCAAACAAAAGTTAAGACTAATGACAACAGCAAAAGCTATCTCCCCATATCCATTCTTTGCTTCTTCCAAAATACAAGCTCTGATATTTGGCTGGCTAAGAAAGAGCTAGCCAGCCCTACATAGAGGTCCCCTTAGACTTATTCTGGTCCCTGGGATGTAAGTGGGAGGCCTGCATTAAGAACTGCCTGTAAAATGTCACTGGGTAATCAGGCCCTTAGTCCTTTGGAAGAATTCAGTCCAGCCACATAGGTGGCTGAGCAGAATAGAAGATGGAAGGAGAGGCAAAGGTTAGAAAAAAATTACGATGTGTTATGTGAATGTACCAACTCCAAAGGACAAATGTGATCATTACATCATACAAACATGCAGTAAGACAAATTTTAAGAAAACAAGTAATGCAGATATAGAGAGAGTTACGCCTTTCTTCAAGAAGGCAAGCAGCTCCAGGTAAGCATCTACACTGAGTGTGAGTCTAGATATTTGTTTATACACATGAGAGTTACTTCTGGCTTCTGAGGAACTAGAGTGGTTAGGATGTTATGGACATTCTTATTAAAGGTTACACTGGAGATGCCAAGTGTCTTCCTGGTTCTTTCCAGAAAGTCCTTAATCATGTGGGAAATTTATGGATGAAACTTACAAAAGAAAATGTTCTGGTAAATGTTGACAGACCTGGATCTAGTTTTAGTTTTCAGCATGTGGAGAGCCAGTTTTTCCAGTACTATTCATTAAAGAGGCTGTCTTTCTTCCAGTGAACATATTTGGCCCCTTTGTCAAAGATAGGTGGCTGAGTGTGCTTATAGTTGTATCTGCATCTTCTACTCTGTTCCATTTATCCTCAGGTCTGTTTTTTTTGCAGTACCACACTGATTTTATCATAGTATCTTTGTAGTATAATTCTAAATGAAGGATTATAATGCCTCCTGCCTTGCCTTTGTTGGCCAGGATTACCTTTGTTATGTTAGGTTTTTTCTGGTTCCAAATAAATTTTTGGAATGTTTTCTCTAGATCTATGTGGCATGTTGATGGTATTTTGACAGGCATTGCATGAAATCTGTATAATGATTTTGGGAGTATGGCCATTTTTATAATGTTGGTTCTTTCTTTCCAGGAGCAAGAAATATCTTTAATTTATTGAAATCCTCTCCAAATAAGGTTTAAGCAGGCCATAATGTTCAATTACTTGTCCAATCTCACATAGCTATGTCTGTTAATCTGAGCAATAGATTTGATGATAAAAATAGGTAATATAACAACCGTTGTTAATTTGTTGCTCTTGTTTTGAAAAACTGTAGCGTATCTATTTTTATATGTTACCCTGTTTCTGTCTTTGCCTCTGCTATTTGCTTTTTCTCTTGTTTTTACTCTTCTAAATAAAGTAAAATTTAAAGAAAAACAAGAAAAAAGATAAGAAAATGTTCCAATTCAAGTCAGCTCTCAGCCCAAGGCAAGGAAGGTCTCTCACGAATGCTCCCTCTCTGACATCCTCAGGCCATCCCCTACAGCACACAGCTGTCCTGTGTGCCTCACTCGGGGCAGGGACAGCTCTGTGGCCACATGAGCTGCACCGTGCAGAACTGGAAGATGTCACTGGGCTCCGGACAGTCACTGCCAGTTCAGCCCCTAGCAAATGACTGCAGCGTGTTAGGTCCCAAGGCCTTTCTCTCTTCAGTGAGTTGCAAGTGGCGCAGCCTCTGCTTGAGGTCTACTCTGTCCCTCAGGCCTGCCCATGATGTCTGACTGCCTAACAGCAAGACGGATTTCCTTCCATTTCCTTCACTTTGCTTTCCTCTCTGCTACCTAAAATGCAGATTTGCTGTTCAAGGCCTGAGAGCTCCTCTTGACCAGAGAGGGGGACAAAAGCCAGAGTCTGGGCTGGCAACAATACCTTTACTACCACGGAGGAGCTGAGACTTCATGCTGTGGTCTTACCAGCTAAGGTCAGATTTTATGCAAAAAAAAAATAAAGCTGTCTAGATTATGGCACAGATATTTTGACTCAGAATCAAGCCTAATCTCAGCAAAGTGAAAACATCACTTCAGGTCTTGTAGCTGGTAAGTGGCAGGCCCTTGGTCCAATCCCCAGTTTCCCTGATTTGAAAAGGCCCAAGTCCATTGTTGTAGTGTTATGCTGACCCAGGAGTAAAGAAAATCTCTTCACAATATTGGGTATTTCATACTGGCCTGCTGGATCCTGGAATACCGTTGCCGCCCTGCTCCCAGTTTCTCTACTCTACTAATTCCATGTCACTGTGGCTGATGTTCCACTGAGATCTGTACTCCAAGCACGCAAGGGCTTTAGCACAGGGAACCACCCCCGCAAGGCTTGCCTGAACTTCAGTTCTTATTAGATGCCTGAACAACAGGAAAATGCATACCAAAGCCCTGGGAAAATTAGATTTGCATGAAAATGATTTCCAGCTGCCTTCCACATTTGCATCTGCACAGGCACCCTGGCAGGTGGGCCTTCATCAGCCCAAGGAAGCTGGGTACCAGGGCTGTCTGTGAGATTCAGATGCCCCATGCGTCAGTTCCCGGCCTACTTAGGAGAAATCAAATTGGGATCTTGATTTTCTATAGAATACCTCAATTCTATGCTGACATTATAAGTAAGATGATAACCAACTCTACTCTGTCCCTAAAGATGTTAATAAAGGAGAGAATACAAAGTAATCGCTAATTGGGGTTAATTTCATATCACAGCTCAATGCCTCAGAACTAGTTGAAAAGCTATCAAATTCAGAAGAGTTCATTGCACAGACAGCTAGGATATGGTTCTAAATGTTAGTAGTTTCCCATATAACAGGCATAATTCCAGTATATTTACTGGGAAAATCTTACAAATAAGACAATACAAATTAATATAAAAACTTAAGCATTAATTAGTATCCTCATTAGTAAACACATTAGGTGTTTGAAATAAAAATTTCAAATTGAACAAGAGATATAAGGAATGATTTAAATTATGAGAAAGGTATATGACATCCTCTCTGGGATGACTTAGCTTTAAAAGCTGCTGGCTTCTCCAAAATTGTGTGGAATATTAAAAGTAAGCAAAAGTAATTCTGTAGTCTACTTGCAAGGACAATAAGAATAGCTAAAATAATTTCAAAAATTCAGAACACCAGGAGCTCCAAGTTTAAAAACATTATAAAAGTGAAATTAATGAAAGTGTGGTGTATGTAAAAGTTCAGGCAGGTGAACAGACCCTAACATGTACACCTTAATAAATGATAAAAACTACTGAAGGAAGTGGAAGACCGATATACTACTCAGTACATTTTATTAAAATGTTTAGTATTTGCAGAAACATTAATTTAGATGGGAATCATAGCCTATGTCAAGATAAAGTCTGGATACTTCGTAAAGTAGATGTCTAATCAGGAAAATGTAAACAGAGGCAAGTGTGTATCAATTTGCGGATATGCTTGGCTATCTAACCACAAAATCAGAAAAGCAGGAGAAGTGAGCATAACTCTGGCTCTGTGACACTGGACGGCTTTCCTATGTGAAGCCGCAAGAACTCGCATGGCAGAGGGGCTGCCCATTCTGGAACTATAGCAAGAGCTGCTCTGTGAGAGACATTCCTAGGGAAACTTGCATCGTGGTGAATAATGTGTCTAAAACCTCAAGCCATTTAAAGCTTCTGGGAATTGTCCTAATAACATACACCAGATAGAGAAGTATGTGTTCAAGAACATCTGCTAACCCCCCTGGCAGCCCAGGGTGGGTCTGCACCCTCTAACCTACACCTTCTCCACCTCAGTGCCGCCCACCTGGACATCCTGGACAGGTATCCAAGAAGACAATGGCTCGCTCACCCTGCAGAGGCCAACAGGCAGCATGACACGGCAGAAATGGGCTGGCCTGCAATATTCCTCTTTCCTTCCACGTCCAGTAAAAGAGGAAAAGGATGAGGGCAAGGGGCGTAGGGGTGGCTCTCGGATGGATGGATAGGAGCGAACACTATACATGGAACCCTGGAAACAGCATGGAACTAGGGGAGCGCTGGCAAAGGGGGGGAGCGCTGGCAAAGGGGGGGGAGCGCTGGCAAAGGGGGGAGCGCTTGCAAAGGGGGGGGGGCTCACCAAAGTATGTGCGCGGGTATGCTAAAATGAAGTCCTTTAATTTGTACAAGTAACACCAGTTAAAAAAGAGATTTAAATAAAGAAGAGGGCTCAAAGTTAATAGAAAAAGGTTGAATTCACATTGGGTCCCTGAGAGGTAAGTAGGCTGCCTTCCAGCACTCAGCCACTCCCGACATGGCGAAGGCTCCACTCCAGGTGTGGCAGTGGAAATCGCTGGGGCTGCAGGTGCCCTGCTGCTGGCGCGTGGGTGGAGCCAGGACCCACGGCAGGGTGGCGGGCCAGGAAGGCCAGAGGCCACGTGCTGCTGAGTTACAGCAGAGGGCTTGGGCATTCTGCTCAGAGGGAAGACAGTCTACAGAGACTGTCGGGGCTGCACCGAAGAGATGGATGTTACTTAAAACATGGTAGCTGGGAGCTCAAGTCTGTGAAGTTCAAGTCTGTTGATGTCCATGGATACTTCAGGTGAAAGTGAACAATACCCGGAACCATGGAAGGGACCTAGAAGGAATGAGGGAAGAAAAGCACTCAGCTTTCTCTGCCTGGATATAAAGAAAAGACCACAAAGCACTTTGTGCCCCGCCTCCCAGGGCATCGCAGAAAGGAATCAGTGGATTATTAGGGAAGCCTGGCAGCTGCGTATGATGTAGGCAAGGCAGGTAGTCAACACATAGGGGAAAGAACAGGCCCAGGACACAGCTACTTTGGTGGCCCTAAATTACTAAGACCAGGAACCTGGTGAGACACCCCCTTGAATGGAAATTTCTCCAGGTTCTTGACATATGCCAATGCAGCGTCCCTCTGGAACATGCATATTATCTCTAGGCCTTAATGGAGTCCCAAAGATAATTTTTCAAAGAGACTGGGCGTCTCATTGTCTGAAATGACTAAGCAGAGAGAGGCTCCCATTTGGCTTTCAAAATGCGGTTCCTTTCTGAGGGGAAGCAGGACCCAGTGGAGAAACAGCTGACCCCAGGCCTGGAAGAGGGAGTGTAGACAATGGCTCTTCTGTATGAGACAGCTGGGGAGGTGGTTCTCATGGGATGGGTGCTGAAGCTAGGTTCTTCTTCCAGGGAAAATTGGAGCATCAGGATGATTCCTGAGAGTAAGCACTTTAAGGGAATAATGAAAGCTCATTAAGTAAAATGAGAGTACATGCCAATTATACTGAAAAATGCAAAAAGTAGATTTAGTGAAAAGTTTTGGCTTTGGTTGTCTGTTTATATTCTATTAACTGGCCAGATTAAAAACTAATAAACAGGAGGAATGATGATTAAAACCCCACCATTTTCCCACCATCAAAGAAAGAACTGGGGCACAAACAATCAGCGAACACTGTGGGAATGAAACTATTGGAAGTGTGTTGGTTTGTTGGTTATTTGGTGGTGTTGTCAGGACAAAATCCCCAGCACCATAGTGAACAGAGGAAAAGCTTATTTAGCTCACAGTCTGTGAAGGTTTCAGTCCATCATTGGCTGGCTGCAAGGCACAGTGGCATTGCAGAAGAGAACAGCTCTGGGTGGGCAGGAGGGAGTAAAGCCAGCAAGGGCCAACCGTGGGTCTTTTGATCCCTTATATGTTATCCAGGCTATTTAGGGTGGGTAGCATTTATACCTTGCTCTTTGTGCCTGTTTTTAGCATTATATTATGAATCAATCCCTGCATTATGTAATTCAGCCACCTCTAAAAAAGCATGAGGCTTTGGGGGGACATCTAGACACAAGCTGCAACATCTGGGGAATTAGATTCTGAGTTCCAGACCATCTTTCTAGAGTTATTTATTAGAGAAGATATTATAAAAGGCATTTGTAGAATGGAAAATTTGGCAACCAGCAACTTAACTAAGTGATTAAAGTTATCTCTAAAAGTGGGACCGAGTGAACCTCTTGGTGAAGAACACAGATCCCACGAGGCATGTTCCTGCAGAAGATCCATCCCTTGAAAACTGCCACCAGGCTGAAGCTGGAGAGCTCCATTCGGAGCACAGCTGGCCCCTTTGCTCCTGGAGCTCCGCTGTTTCTCAGCTCTCCCATTCAATAAATCATCCCGTTCTGCTGATTTCACCCCCTAAACAGCACTAGAATCCACACACCTGCTCTCCATTCTGTTACGTCACGTCACCTGATTGCTAAAACAGTTTCAGGCTGTGCTCCCCTGAGCCCACACTCTGCAGGTTAGCCTGAGTGACCAGTCTGTGACATGAATCTGATCATGCTTAAAAGGGTCGCTGTGGCTCTCTGTGGGGCCTGGGGAAAGCGTAGACTCCTGTAAGTGCCGTGAAGGCCCGGCCTGACCTGGCTTCTGCTCTTCTTTCTGCCTTCTATGCATTCTCCTCGCCAGCACAGTATTCTTCCAATTTGCTGACTGTCTTGATTTCCAGAGTGACATACGCTCTGTTTTGCAGAGGATTTTTTTCTTTATGCTTTGAGTTTTTCTACCTCTCCTCTCTTTTTGAGGCAAACCCTTAGACATGCTTCAAGTTCTGGCACTGGCAGGATTTATTACAAAACTTTTTCTTATCCTCCTTCTCCCACTTCATCCATATCTAAGTTTTGTTCTTGCCACAGTACAGTGTCCTTTGTTGTTGAAAGTCTGGCCTGTCTAGCAGAACTTGGCCTTGCTTAGAGCTTGTGCTGCTGTTGGAATGCAATACCTCACAGTTTACCTCCCACTAGAACTAGAAAGGAAGGAAGGTTTGGGGCTCACGGCTTCAGGAAGCCCAGTCCATGGTTGGCTGACTCCAAGGCAGAAATGCTATGGAAGGGGTGGGAGAGCAAAGCTGCTTAGCTCACGGTGGTCAAGGAAACAGAGCAGTGGAATAGTGCACAGAGGAAGGAATGAGGGACTGCACAGCGACCCATGGTCACACCTCATGACTGCCCAGACACACCCCGGACAGGGTTTCACTAATCCGAGAGGCAGGTCTCAAACCATCAAATTGACAGCACTGACCTTAGCCTCCACACCCCTTGAACGCGAGGAATGAATCTGTCTTCTCTATTTTATTATCTCGTGCCCACCACAGGCTGGGGACATGGCAGAAATTCAACTAGCTTTCTCTGACGGAATAAACAGCAGTACAGTCTTAGTGGGAAAAGTCCAGGGGCATTTTGCAAAATAGAAAAGGCTCCAAGTGGTTCAAATGGTGTTATTTAGAGACTGAAGGCTGACTTTCTGAGCTCCCTATCTAAAAAGAATTGTCTGGGTTCAGTTCTTAATTTCTAAGCACCTTCTCTAACAAAAACAGCCAAGGCTCCTTGGAAACATAATGGGTAGCATTGGAAAACTAGGACAGGCAGGTGTAAAATGGCCCTGAAACACTTCATGGAGCCTGAATTTAAGGAAGTACCTTGAAGAGACTGGGATCACATGAGAAGTCATGGGGTCAACCCAGAAAGATCTGAGTGGCCAAAGCTGCTATACATGAGCCACTAAATAAACGAAGAGATGAATTATAAGCCAAGGATAAAGGTACATGCAGACGCGTGCTGATAGGAGCTAGCGGAATGAATACATGCACGGGTGGAAATACATAGCTGCGCTCTGCAGAATTCCAGCTGGCAAATGTAGAAGGAAGGGTGGAAAGATACCAGGTGAACACTAGAGTAACAGCTGTAAGCAAGAACTACTAATGAAGGGATCCAAAAGTACTACATAAATGTTGGGAAGAATTTGTACAGTCTTACAATGTCTTCCCCAGCCTATGTGTTAGGAGGCTGGGAAGACATTTTTACACAGATAAAAATGACCCTATAGCTTAGAAACCCAACAGACTTCAGCGGAGTCATCGGGGTCCACATAGCCACCACGTCTGCCAACTCTCCGTCACTAGATCATTGAGCTGTGGGGATGCAAAGGTCATTTTGGCTCACAGTTTTGGACTCTGCAGTTCACATCAGATTTCTGCTGTTGCTTTGCCTGCAGTGAGGGAGCACATTATGGTGGCCTGCTGGAACCAAACTTTGGCCTGAGAAATGAAAGAGGGAATAGGCCCTACTACTCCCTTGGGGGTGTGCCTTTAATAAGGTACCACCTCCTACCAGACCACACAACCTGAGGGTTCCCCTGTCTCCTAACAGTGCCATGCTCAGGCAAGACCACTGAGCACTTGGGTTTGGGCTGACATTTCGGATACAACCTGGAGTGACCAGGCATGAGAGACACGGATACTGAGAAGCACCCCCCGGGCTATGGGTCTGAACTGCACGGCTCCTGGGCGCCATGAAGAAGCTCTCGGACCCGCTGGAGTTCAGGGGCAAGCTATAGAACAACTGGCCAGCTCCTCCAAAGTGCAAAGGTGACAAAGGGCAAGGAGACTCAAGGGAGAGGCACAGACTGGAGGAACGGGGAGGGCATGAGAGCTAAACGAAATCTTGGCTCTCGCACTAGCTCTTGGCACAGAAAAAATGACATTAGTGGAAAACCTGGCAGACTCCAAATTGGGTAGGTGAATTGTGGGGGTGTTTTCTTAGCAACCAGATTATTGTGGAAGAAAATAACTATTTGCAAACACACTGAAGTATATCATAGGTGCAACAGGTATGAAATGACCCCTAATAGTTAAGGTGTTAAAATATTGATCTTTTTAAAAAATTAATCTTCAAGTTTCTACCAAAACTCTGGGTGTCTAACAACAGCCATTTTTATTTACTTTTTGTTTGTTTGTTTTCCTCGGAGTGTGCCAGATCCTCAGTCATCGAGTCCATGCCACCCATGTGTTACAGGCTATCGGTCCCCCTGCTACATGATGCTTTGTGGCCTAAGTGTCCCCACGGGGGCCTGGCCCAGGGCTCAGGGCAGGGCCTGTCTCAGGCCTGGCTGGAAGGTCCAGGCACCTCTCACTTCCAAACCCACAGGCCCATTGCCATCTGAGCCCTGGCTAGGGTACAAATGAGGCTATAAGTTGTGCAATCAGTGAATCCCCACCCATTCCCATTCTTGTTCATCGTCACCTCTTAGGAAAGGCTTCATAGGGCAGGGTCCCTTGAGCCAACATGGCCCTCTACAGGGGTGTGTGTGTGTGTGTGTGCGTGCGTGTGCATGCGCGCACATGTGTGAAGGTGCTGGCAGCAGGATGGGCTCTGCCTCTGTAGAACTCCAGAAGTCCATCATGTTCTCCCTGGAGGATACAATACTAGAGCTTAAGAACACCAAGATGTCCTCCTATGAGGAAAATAAATTCCAATTTTAATTTAATTTAGGATTATGAAGCCTAGTTTCTCACACACAAAGAAGAGATAATAATATCACAAACATCCCCTTCAGGACGTCAGCCTCCGCTGCGGGAGGGCGTCCTGGCCACCCATTTGTCCATGAGCAAATAAACAACAAAACGTGAAGTAATTAAATGACAATCCATCACGGTGCTACAGCCTGCTCCGCTCTGAGCACATGCTTTCACTTTACTCTCATGAAGTTTTTAAAATAATACATTCATAAGAGAACTGGATTAAGTAATACTTTGAAGTCATTATACTTGAAAGAACTTGGAAGTCATAAATAATATTTCTTTTCAAAATAATATTAGCTCATTTTTCAAGTTTACCTTCCCACTAATGAGTGAAGTTTTTTTTTAAAGTTAGCCAAAACCCAGAGATTGGAGTTATGGTTCACCTTCTGTACCTTAAATCCTCTGAAGAGGTTAGTAAAACTTATATTTGTTTTCTCATAGAAAAATCAGGTCAATGATTTATTGAGGCGCTGGTGTTATTTTGCCCTTGTGCCTCCTGGATTTTTGGAAATCAGGGATGACTGTGAAGAGCAGTTGAAAGGGAGCCCTCTTCCCCATGAGTAGGTAGGGCTTAAAGAGTGAACACATTTCCAACGTTGCTCCTTAGTGGACAATGTCAGTTCTCTCTCTGTCTCTGTCTCTGTCTCTGTCTCTCTCTCTCGCTCTCTCTCTCCCTCCCTTCTCTCACTTACACATGCCTCACTCACTCTAACCACCCTTCCCCTGACAAAGTTTGTCTTTGCATAAAGAAGTATTCCATTCTACATTAACACACACACACACACACACACACACACACACACACCCCGCAGTCCCTGCTGGGCTGGGGCCTCAAGAGCCTGGAGGGTTCCCCAGCACCACCCTGGCCCACTGCTCTCGACACCGACCTAAGAGGACAGCCTATCTGCTGCAGTCCTTGGGAAGAATTCTAAGTTTCTACAGTTCCTGAGAAGAGTGTAAAAAGGGCATGAACAATGGTATATTTTGCAATATCCAAGAATCTAAGCAGTGAGACTAGGAGCTTCTGGGTGTGACAAAAGTCAATCTTAGGACATTGGAGGATGAGAAGAGGGTCACTGAGGCCTGGTTGCCCCTAACTCTCTGGGGAGGGATGGGTGCTGTACATCTTTTGCAAATGGGAAGCAGACCAAGAGAGAGAGGTAGGGGAGAAGGAAAGGGGAGGGGTGGAGGGAAAGGAGGTGTGAGAGAGTGAGGGGCAGGGAGGAAGAGGGTGGAAGGAGGCACCCCACAGGGAATGTAATCATGTGCTACAAATCTGTGTTTCTACTGATAAAAATTTTTTAAGAAGACCCCCAAAATAGCAATCCTTTCTCTAAGTGGTTTTCACTTTCCTGAGATTTTTAAAAATAAATAATTATTATTTTTCAAAACTTCTAAATGAATTGCCTCTGGGCTGAGGCCTTATAACCAATTTGTATCTCAAGATAACCTCCTTCTCCACCCCCAGGGAGTGACATCTGCTAAGGAGGACAAGGTCATGAGGAGCAGTCAGCACACAGCTAAGACAGGTCCATGATCTTTTTGACTCAGTTGTTCTTTGGGTGTGAAAGGAAACTCACAACAAGATTGCTACTTTTTCAGGGGCTGAGAGATAGCCAAGGGATCTAAGTGCACACCTGACAAGTCCAAGGAGCGGGGCTCAATCCCTTGTACTGCATGCTGTGCCACTCTGTTGGCCCCTGAAGCTGGGCATGGTAGCCCATGCCTGTACTCCCAGCGCTGGGGAGGTTGAGACAGGAGGATCACTACAGGTCTGAGGTAGCGAGATCCTGTACCAAATAAATAAATAAATAAATAAATAAAGATTACTTCAATTTCAGCATCATTTTCCCACTGATCAGGCTAATTTTGGAAGGTACATTTGAGAATGGAATAAACTTAGGAGCACTTATTACATTGTTCTAGCAAATGGGCCACTGTCAACCAAGAAACACTTTTCCATGCTTTCTTTACCCTGGTGCTCAGCCGGAAGCACGTTGGAGCTTGTGGCTTGAGCACTCAGGGTTGCTGTGCCTCTGGTAGGGTCCTGTGAGCCAGAGCTGCACGCCAGACAGGCGCTTCCCATGGAGACAGCGGTGTCGGTCTCCTGGCCAGCTGAAATGCCAAACCCACCCAAGCCAATGAAGGGTTGCCCCTTTCCAAGGGCTCGCCATGTCAGGCTGGCTCTCATGGTGTCAGATGGCCAAAGTTTAATTTCCTAAAGTTCATAGATTTTGTGACAGACAGGTCCTTTGGGCAGTGATGAACTTGGGCTTTTATATTTTTCTGGAAAGAAGTGGACTGTAAGCACCCACACTCCCGACAGTCTAGGGAGCCAGCTTGCATGTGGTGTCTCTGACTCCAACTTTAAACATTTATGGTGCCTCTATTTATTCTTGTCAATTTTAAGAGTTAATGCAACTTCTTGAAAAATCGTTTAAGGGCAATGTGGTTGAGACATGGGTATGTCTCTGAGCCGAAATGTGAGATTTGCTCATATACAAAATCAAAACGGATCATAAAACAGCCACTGAAACCCTTTGCCAATTGTCTGTAAAAGGAGCTCCCTAATGACCTACAGCAGAAATATAGATGCAAAGCTGTGCGTTGCCTCATGCCCCGGGGAAGCGTTTGGCTTGGAGACTTTTGTCTCCTCACTGCCAAACGCGAAAGCCAAGTGCATTGCTAAAGCTTTAGACACATTTTCATCAATAAAATTTCTTATAAAACAGATCCTGCAAATGCTGAACTTATCTGCCAAAGAGCCAATTAATTATTTTACATCCTTGTTGAACAATGAAATAATTTATGATGGATAAAAGTTTTACCATCACGAATCATTGTTCTGGAAGCCGCAAGGCCTAGATTCCAATTAGCAAGAGGCATCGTAATTAGGGATGAAGAGAAGTAACGCTGCACATTGAAAATTCTCTCCGCAGAGAAATCAAGCTCCCAAGGAGCAATGACCCCACTAACTTAAGGGAGCAGGGTGTTTGGAAAAACAGATTCTTGGTAAAGGGAAAAGTTCAAAGCCTGCTCAGAGTCCTCTATTCCTCAGCCTCTCCTATCCTGAAGGCCTTACTTTCGGTAGAGCACAGTGCTGAAGGTAGACAGTCTTGCCTGATGCGCACCAGAGTGGGGAGTGCCACCCTCCTTTCAGATACTTCTGTCAGTGCCTTCTATCACCGACAGTCACAAAATCCTACATGGAGCCGAGGGGGCATGAACTCTGCTTTTCCCAGAGCTAAGGACAATCCAAATGGAAACAGTGTTCACAGCCAGTCTAGTTTTTCAAGGTCAGATGGAATGTGGCGTCTCCAGAGAGGCCATCAGATCCCTGCTGGCTGGCTTGGATCTTACTGCAAACCACTTGCAGATGACACTGTCTGACTGCGTGGACCAGGAAATTGGGGGTGTTACATTTGTTTCCCCACTTGGGGCCAAACCAACAGGCTGCAGGACCTCACCACCCCGTATGTGCTCCCCAATGTCCCTTATGCTGGGGACCAGGTGCCTGCATACTGCTTCTGGTGGGTGCACACACTCTCATAATCAAAATGAGGAAACTTAGAGAGATTGAAAGATATGTCCAGAGTCCTGAAATACAGGCCACCATACAGGCTAAGGGGAAGTTGCTGAAGTGACTGCGCTGGTAGGTGCCCAGCTCTGTGGAGTCGTGGAAGCCAATCCAGGCAGCTGTGGGCTCTCAGGGCAGAGGCCTGGGTTGGGAGCTGGACTGTGCCCTGTCTTCACACTCCTGCTTACACGTGGCAGGTATTTCTCTCTGCCTGCTTCAGCCCTTGTTTGTGGCTCCCCAGGGAGCTTCCTAAGGGCAGGACTCTGAGCCAAGAGGCTGATGGCAGGAGGAGCTGAGTCTTGAGAGACTATACCTATGGGTGACTGGAGGATGGCTGCATTCCTGTGACCAGTAAGGTCACCACCTGAAGAACTCTGGCTGCCTAGTTTGCTAAATTTCTCTTCCACCAGCGTGCATGTTTTGTGTTTTGTAAGCAGAAGCTAACATATGCTACTCTGTGAGTCATAAAATGTGTTTGACCCTGAAGGGCAATACATGTCTGATCTTAAACTAGGATGAAAAAGAAGGGTATGGCATCCGGCCCGAACAGCGAGAAAGGACAAACCTCGAGGCCAGAACTTAGCATTTGCTAAATTTCAGGGCTCTGGACATCACTTTCAATGTCTCTAAGTTTCTTCATTTTGATTATGAGAAATGTTGTTCTACCCTCCATGGACCGCTGAGATGGTGTTTGGGAAATGGCTTAGGATCATTCTGGAATCTAGCACTGCTTCTAAATAATGCTGCACCTGGAAACCTGTCGTACCCACTGGTGTTTGCAGTGGATGTTCTCTGTGTTCATGAGCCACATTCATGGCAGGTATCCAGCCCTGCTGTGTGTGTGTGTGTGTGTGTGTGTGTGTGTGTGTGTGGTGAGGTAAGTGGGAGGAACCTGTATGTACGACTTTACAACAAACTATTGAGCTATTGTCAAAGTGCTTGTGCCATTTTACATGCTCCCCAATAGCATATAACGATTCCAGTTGTTTCCCACAGTTTGTGGTGTTAGTATTTTACATGTTAGCCATTAACGTGGGTTGCAGTGGTACTCTGTTTTAGTTTTAATT
>NDGM010253570.1:0-10093 GCA_002564305.1 Octomys mimax | reverse complement strand
TTGGTATTCTGATCAATATTTTATTTCTTCCAGAGCACATAATATGTCAAGAAAAATATAAGAAAGATACTGTGAAAAGGATTCCTTTGATCTGATAATTCAGTTCATGAAGTGCTTAAGTTCAAAGAACAAGAGCTGAGAAACTAAATCACTGTCTTGCACTTGCAGGATTTCTTTCTAGCTATATCACCTTAGAAAAGTTTGATAAATTTAGTAAGTGCTGTTTCTGGGGAAAACGGAGAATAACATATTTGTTCAGTGCCTTTTTTTTCAGAACTGTGGATTGAACTCAGGCCCTTGTGCTTGTCAGGAGTTCAGTGCTTTATATGGCAAGTAAATTTAAAAAATAAAGTAGCCTGCCTATAGTAAGAATGATATTGCAATATGTATGCATGATAATGCAGTAGTATAAGTACAGGTTGTTTATTTTAAAGTTTATCTGTTTAAATATGATCTAATATAAATGGAGAGTTATTAAAAATATTAGGTTTTTTTTTTTTTTGGTGAGGGGGAACTGGGGATTGAACTCAGATCCTTGTGCTTGCCAGGGAAGTGGTTTTCTAACTGAGCCATCTCCCAGGCCCCAAGAATATGAGTTTGAGTTTTTGTTTAAGCTAAAATATTTTGTTAGTGTAACAAAAGGAGCTTAATCATAAGGGTGAAAATGAGCTTAGGGAGTGGCCAGGAATATTGGAAAAACAGGCTTGAAAAAAAGCTGGACCCATGAATTATCACATTGTCTCTCTGGAGTAAGAAACTGAAAGTGTAAAGAAGAAATAAAATGTATAATAGATATTAAGAAACAGGAAATAATTGTTCAGAAGAGAAGAGAAACTAGGGGACAGAGAGAGCAAAAAGAAAGAAGGGAAAAGAAAAAATGAGAAGAGAAGCATAAAATGGAAATGAAGCTTTGTCTATAAGGAGGGGAAGAGGGATTGAAGGGAAAGAAAGGAAACAGGAAGAAAGAAGCATATTTTCTTCTTGCTGCAGTTGTTTGTTTACACTTCGCCTCTTCGGGACTGTATCTCTTACACATTACCCAGTACCTAATACAATAGTATCTGATTGTCAAATAAATATCAACGGAGAACATGAAGAAATTAGTACGTGAAGAAAGAAATATCAAGATATATCATGCACAGATGCAAATTCCCTATGATGAGTGCAGCCCATATGCGTGTCTAAATGGTACCAATGAACTTAATAATGATAGAAAAAGAAAATAACTCAGACATAATAGGAGGCAACTTGCTCAGGATGTTTGGACCCTCTAGGGGACCCACTCGAGGCTTATGTGGATTCTGCTCTCCAGAAGAATGCACTTTACCACTAATTTTCCCAACCCCATGCAACTTAGCACCCTGGTTTCTTATTCATGGACCTTCTGAGAAAATATCTCCTTGGCTTAGCTAGAGGTACTCTGCCATGTTTTGATCTGTGAGAATCAGGTGCCTTAACTTTTGTCCTTGTCTACACTACTTACAAGAGAGGAAGGAAGACTTTTCAAACCAATTTAGACTGGTCAGTTCAAATAACTATAAAATGCAAATCAACTAAAAGTAAAATATCATGACAGATTTCCAAGTGATCCATCCTAGCTCTAGAGTAGAATGAATGAACATCGAATAAAATGATCTAAGTGACAACATAAAGCTTTAATTTCAAAGCAGAAAATTGGGAGCTGCTCTTGACATGATTGTAGTTCACTCCTGACTGGTGGGTGGGCCCTAGGGCTCCTCCAGGGTGCTCAGATGTGGCTAGCTCTCTTCAACACTTAGTTCCTCTCTACTTTAACCTGGTCCTCTTTATTTTTATTTGAAGGTAATGTAATTCTATCTAAAGATTCCATTTTAAAAAGTTCTGCTGTTAAAATAGATGTGTAGGAATAATAGCAACATAAAAATGGTTTCAAAACTATAGAACAAAGGAGTAGCAGGCTGGTTGGGGAAAGGAGGCGGAGGGGGCCTGGCACCATCACTGCAAAATAGGTTTGTGACCCATATCACGCTAAGGCGTAAACCATATATTTAAATTGGCATGTTTCTCAGTCTTGCAAAGACCTTTAACTTCCCCTGGCTCATGTGATCTTTAGAGTGACCCAACATGGAAAGCAAAGAATCTGACATTATCTCAGTGTACAAGTTGGAAAGGACAGTACAGGAAAAATGAACCCTTCAAAGCAATGCAAAAATTTGCAACCCTGATTCTTATGTAGAATTTGTTACCTTGTAACAGCACCTGACATTTTTTTTTTAATTGGTGGCACCTCTCAGCCTAGAAAACTTTAATGAGATCACAAGGCTTATACAGAAACTCGAATTGTAATGCTGGACTGGGGTGAGAGGCCTTCAGGTCAACTCTGCCCTCCCTCCGTCCTCTTTTCCTGGAGCGTGGATCATGGAGTCACCTCTAAGAAGGGTGGGCTCAGGTTTATGGGATAAAGGCTATCGCTGCAGCTGTACCATTCTTCAGGAATCTAGTTGGGTTTCCCTCCCTCCAGCTGCTCCACCTCATTTAATATTGATCCAAGCAGTGTGGCTCCCAGGGGTCAGCTCTAGTTAGGGAAGTAATGCAGGTGGCTATGTTAGGAAAACAGGCTGGGGACGAGGAGGCAAGATGCTTCTCTGGTTTTGTTTTCCTGAAGTTGACATTGATGTATGGTGGTGCCAACAGGAAAGCCTGAGACTCCTGGGCCACAAATTTAGTGTTATGAAAAGACACCAGGGGGTCTTTTGTAGAGTTTTTGTGTGTTAAGCTGCAAATGTCTCCCAGGATCTTCAGTGTTCTCCTTTCAGCCATGTCACATTTGAAAAAATATCCATGGTCTTGACCAAATTTGTCCTCACTTTTGTAAGAATCCTACCGGGAATCTTATTTCTCCTATAGTAGCCCCGATGGAATTATAAAAACACCTTCATGTTTGCCTCATTAGAATGAGAGAATGAGTCATTTTATAATCTTTCTTCTCCTCCCATTCACTAGATGAAATTCTCATCCATCATGTAGGCATCACTTGTACATGTATGTGTTCTTACTCGTGTCCCTGTTAATGTGGTCAGACCTTGGGGTCCATGGGAATTGGTCCAAAATCCCTTACAGATGTTCAGATCTGAGATTGTTGAATCTCCTATGTAAAATGGAAATGTTATTAGCATGTAGCCCATGCACATCTTATTTTATACTTGAAATCATTCCTAGGTTAATTACAATACCTGATTGAACATAAATGCTGTGTGTAATGGTCAGTGTCCTATTTAGGGAAGGATGAGGTGAGAAAAGCCTGTGCAGGTTCAGTACAAGTGTGACACTTTTTCTGAATATTTTAGATTGCATTGGGTGGAGTCTGCAGGTGTGGACCAGTGAACACGAAAGTGGTTGGTGCACCCATTCGTGTTTCTACCTGAGCATCCACACACACACACACACACACACACACACACACACTCCCCTCTTAAGCCCATTGTGACTGCCTGGGCTTGACAAAGTCTCCTTTCCTGTGTTATGAAAACTAAAGACATCACTCATGGTGGACTCAGCGTGCAGGACTGAAAGCCTCTGGATTTCCAGCACTAGGTGGGGCAGAGAGGAAGAGCAGCTGAGCAAGTATCAGCAAGAGAGAGTGAACTAGTGGCTCACGAAGCAGAGTGGCAAATGCCCTGAGGTTAGGGCCCCGGCGGCACAGGAAGAGCCGGTGTCTCTCAATACGGATGTGGGGGAAGGAAAGAGATCACAGTAGGAAAGAGACATGTGCATGGGAGCAGTGGGCAAAAGGAAAAATATCTTTATTTTGCAGTTTGGCTAGGAATGACTTTGCCTATGAAATCAGTATTTGACTACAAATTGAATTGATCCACAGCTGAGATATTCTGCCATCTATAAATATGTGTGAGAGTATGATAATGTTATTATCCGTTATTTACCACTCTTGTCATGTAAGTATTTCGTGTTGACCATGTATTAGGAAAGAGGAAATAGAAGGATAGGAAAATAAAAAAATTTGAGGAGCAAAGAGTAAAATGACAGAGTTGGAAGTTATCTTAGGCTCCCAGAAGGTGAACATCTAGGAAATGGAAATCTACGTATCCTGTAAGTAGCCTCTAAGTAACGCGGGCAGTTTTAACAAGGCTACGATTTCCCGGGGAAATTCTCCATTCTAAATGTCGCAAGTGCTTTTTGTTTTTTTACTTTGATTTCCAGTGTATTTATTCACAGGATTCTAATACTAGTTGCAATGTCTTTTTAATCTTCCTATCCACAGATCCTAAGAAGAATATTAACAGATAACAGGTGCTCGCTAAGCACTTGTTGGTTATGTTATGAGTAATTTATAACTTACAATGTTTGATCATTTCTTGACAATTTATTTCTCAGAAGGGAGACACATCAACTTAGCTCTAAACGTAAAAGTATGCGTAGGAAAAAAAGGTAGTATTCTGCACAGAGTGAAGCATCTGATTTGGGTTTTCTGACTGGGTAGCTCTATCTATAGGTACTTTCTATAAATAAGACTAACAGAAACTACAGGGGAAAAACATGGGGAAAGGAATAAAACCCCACTATTCTGTTTCTCTATAGCTCTCTGCTTTATCCCCCTACCCAAAATGCCTCCTGAACTTCTCTCACCACTTATTTATTTATTAAAAAAATTATTTGTTTATTTATTTAGTGCAGGGACTCCCTGCTCAGGTTGGACTTGTGAGTCTCTGGCCTCAGCCTCCCCAGCAATGGGATTATAGTCATGTGGCACCACATCCAGCTCTGGTGGCCAGCATGGTGTGCCCAGGATTCTGGGATGGGAAGGCATGTGGTACCAGTGATCAAACCTGGGCCTTTAAGCTTGTCAGACAGATGTTTAGACTGCCAAGCTATCTCCACAGCCTCTCTCTCACCTTTTAAAAGAGAGTGAAGGACAGGGAGAGGGAAGGCAGGAGGAAGGCTATCTTACTACAATCAAGCTAATTTTTTTAACTGTTAAAATTTATTCAGAATGTGAACACTTTTTTCAAGATACCATTTAAAATACTTCATAATGCATTTTCATTAATCTTCACTGCCCCTGTGAAAAAATATTTTTAACTTTTAAAATATTTATAATGTTTACATCAATGTGAAACTATGCTAAATAAAATGAAAATGTGCCATAAAGGGGGGGATCTTGGCACATTCATGCAGATGTCAAGAAAGTAGAAAGTGTTCGAGTCTGAATTCAGTATGTTTTGTCTGAATTTGAATTAGTTAATTTGTGCAGTTGTGTTTGTTTTATATTCATAAGTACTTAGTTAACTGGCTACTTATAAACTGTAAGTTTCATTGTAAAAGGTTCTTCTCATTTAACTTTTAGTGTCACTTTTTCATTTACCGGTGACACCAGAACAAGAAATTAAAAATACGCTGGCACAGAAATAATATATCCTTTGGTAACCATAAAACCCACTTACAGTTAAAAATTGATTTACTGAGTAAAGAACTAAAAGAAGTATTTATCACCTCTGCTTTTAGATTTTCTTTTCTCTTACGAAGGAACACCATGAAAAAAGTAAATATAAAAATCTGTAGTGAAGGCCAGCTAGATAGTACAGTGGACTAAAGTGCCTGCTTATGCAGAGCACAGGGGCTGGGGTTCAATTCCTGGGGTGCCATCCTGGCCCCATCCGCAGGGCATGCAGAGATGGTGATTGAAACTAGGTGTGGTGGCATGTACTTGTAATCCCAGCCTTGGGAGGCTGAAAACAGAAGAATCACTACAAGTCCGATCTACACAGTGAGACCCTGTAAACTCTGTAGATCCTGTCCTAAATGCATTTTTAAAAAAGCTATAGTGGATTTTTGTTGGTGTTCTAAGTGTGGCAGTCTGCTGGTTGTTTGCTTAATTGTGAAACCTAATTATTAACTTATTATTTTAGTTTATAGCATTACTGCTGCATAAAATGTAACATGTTAGGAGCCAATATAATAGGACTATGGGAGGGTAATTAATCCTTTTACATACTAATCTGTCTGAGGGGAAATGAGGGAAGACATTTGTAACTAGAGCAGTATGCCGTATGAAATGTTACAACACTATGCTAAAAATAGTAGAAGTGGCCTGAGGAAGCTGCACAGGCTGCACAGGTGAAAGCTAAAGAGTATTCTGAGTGACAAGGTGTTCATGTGAATACCACCATAGATCAGCAACAGTATTATATGCTACCTCTTTTCTATATTGGAGTTTTCAAGTTGCTGCTAGGTAACTAATGAACAGCTGAACCACACACCACTGGAAGCTGTATCACCTGTCTCTTCATAGCCGTGTGCTTAGTTTAGGAAGTCAGACAAACTGCCCGCACCTGAGTGGCTGCTGTGTTGTTCCAAATTCCCACCCTCTTCCCTGTCTTCCGGGTCTCAGGCTCGTCCTCCACCGTGGATCATCATAGCAGACTGCCCACCTCTGATTATTTTCTTCCTTCCAATCCACATTTCCTTCTGTTTCCAGTTTCTAATTCCAGCCTTTACTCTGGCTTCAGTTCCTCCCTCAGCATCCTTCAGTGATTGTCCATCAGCTGCTACTACTCATCCACGAGTCTCGTACTCCTCCTTTGACCTACTGTGCCTCCTCCCCCCATCTGGTGCACTCTTACCCTGTTTGCAAATTTCAACTTGAGTACTCAGTACAGTTAGCTTTTATGATGAGTTCGCCAGGTCTTTAGCTAGTCTTAAATGTTCTCCTGTACTTTATCGTTGTGTCCTATGAAAGTGTGCCCAACACAACACACCTTTAAAAAATCTTTGGGTTTTGAAATTATTTGCAATGCCTGTTTATGTTTCCTCCTGGACACTAAGCTCACAGGGAGCTCATGTGTTCTGAATCTGATGTGGTGCCAGCATTAGGAGACTCCGTGGCATGCAGCATGGGCTAAGCATTTGTCACGTAAAAGGATGGATGACTCTTTTGCACCTCATCAGCCAATTATCATCACAACTGAAATTTCCCTTACATCTAAGGGCTGTTTGTCAGGCTCATGGAAGTGACTGAGAAAAGTCTCCTTTTGGAAATGATAATCATCTGTACTTCAACAACAGTAAAGAGGAGTACTGTTCCTCCTTTTTGTGTTTCTGCCTTTCCCCAGCCTGGGCTGTGGTCAGGAATGGACTTGACTCCTTTGAGGTGGTTGTGCATGAGACATTGCTCACTATACCCAAAAGAACTATTTGAAGGAAGAAGGAATGTAAAGAAACCACAGTAACCCTATCAAGATGCATGAGGAGGAAAGAAGAAGAAAGCAATAGACAAATTCTGGTAGTGTTAATCATTTGATACTGGTTTTAGCTGTTAAGATAACAAAGTGAAATTCCCCAGTGATTCTTCTTTATCATTTAGTAACTCCCTTCCAGGACTGGAATGAATGAATATTTAGAAAGTGAGAAAGACCACAAAAAAGCAGCCAGATAGTAACATCAGATTCTCTGGTTTCTCATAGACTTTCTTCCACTCATATTTTGTAATTGGCTCACTTTCTATGTTAGCTAAGTCAGTGGACCAAAATACTTGAGAACCTATTTTCTTCTTTTCTGTCTGAAAAACACACTCATGTATCCTCACACTTAGCAAGCCATTTTCTTATATGGGAGATTCTCAAGGATTTGAACTCGTGTAAAGGTGGAATAATTTCATGAATTATCTACTTTGGGGAGAGTTGAGGGAGAAGAGGTGAGAAGTGACAGGGAAAAAAACCCCGCTCACTGACTTTCTCTGAGTCACGGATTTGCTAATGATGGCTGGCATGGCAGTAAGATGGATTTGCACTCCTTTGGCTGAACAAATTCCCTGGAATAATACATACAGCAGAAACCAACCAGTTATCTTATAACTAAAGCTGAAACTTGGCTGCTTGTTCATTGCTTTCTGATTGAACTGATCTCTCCCTGAATGCTGTACTGCACGATAAATGATAGTTCTGAAGGCTGCCTGTACATGAGCTCAGCCTGGACTCTCTTTCCAAGTTATTATTTCTTGGTGTCTTCTGGGTTAGATTAAGCCTGCTTGTCTACTAATCCTGAGGTAAGTTAACTTTATGGGTCATGATTCTCCCTGCAAGCTTTCTGCCAGAGGTGTCATGGGTAAAGGGTGAAAGACTAAGTGAATGTGGGTGTGCGCCGGTGGGAAGGTGGGGACCTCAAAGTTTTTGGTTGATGCAAGCCCAGCATTTTTTAAGGAGCTGAGTAATTCTGTGTCTTTTAAAAGGCAGCCTATAAACAAAGCAGTTTCTGGCAAACATATAGAAGTAGAATTCAAGGATGGAACTCAAGAATAGCAAGCCATGATTTGCTGCCTGCAAAGAATACAGTCAGCACAATTCCGATGTAGCCATGAAAATGTATTTCTTAAGAACCATCAAGAATGCTTCAGGATTTGAAGGAAGACAGTTCCCAGAGGTCAGACACAGGCTCTAGGAAATTAATGGGCTAGGACTTGGTAGCCCAGTTGTGTGCATCTTCTTAATTATACAGCAGCACTTTAGTATTGGTTTTAATGTTCTTGTTCATACTTGATAAAGGTCATGCAGGCAAAGAGACTTACCCATAATAAATAAATGGCAGCCCAGAATTCCAACTGTATTCTGTCTGACTTCAAAGCCAGACTCTTAACACCACACTGTTAATCTTTGCCTGGCTAAAAGTGGTTTGTCCCTCAAGTTGCATACTCTGGTTTCAGTGGTAAGTCTGGAAGGAATGACTGTGTCATTGGCCACAAAGCCTATAAATTATTAGTCACATCAGTGTCTGGCCTGTTGGCTGTGTCACCTGCCCTACTTGGAAAAGGTTCAAATCATCCTTTGGGTGAGTGTGAAGAAGTTGCCAAGCTGCAATGGGAAACACCGATGAGAAATGCTTGGTGTCTCCTTTTTCCCAAAGCATAAAAAGATGAAGCTAAACCGTTGGTTCAAGTCTGGCTTAACATGAAAGCAATCTGTACAATTGTAAAAGCAAACACTCACATCTGCTTTTCCCACAGCACAGGTCAAGATAGACATTGATTTGTTAATTATGGAATATATGCTGGACATCAGTACTTTTAAAGTTTCTACATGATTCTGGTATGCAATTAGGGCTGGTGGAGGAGTCTTCCTGTCATAGAGGTCAAGGGCTCCAGCTTATCCTGCAGAAATCATGTTGGTAATGAAAAGTATACAAAAGAGACTGTCCTTTTGCTCAACTCTCAGAGAAGTTTTAGAAAGCTTCATTCTATTAGTTAGCTGCTTTCAAAAGAAGAAGAAGAAGAAGAAGAAGAAGAAGAAGAAGAAGAAGAAGAAGAAGAAAGCAAGGCTGTGTAAATTTCATTCAATAAAATAAACATTTGTAAGTGCCACTAATGATATCAAGCCTAGTGAGGTTCTCTTTGTTTTAGGAACACAAAGTGTAGTAGAAATAATAAAATGTTTGCATGAATATTTGCACATCTGTGTCAACTTTTCCAAGCTTGTTGATAATTTCTCCATATATTATTAGAAAGGAAACACTTATTTTGTATGAAGGAGAAGGAATAGACTAAGAAAAAGATTGGAAGTATGAGAAACCCAAGTGCTAATGTGTATGGTTAACAAACAAGATGATAGGTCAGTGTGGCTGCAGCCGGGGGCCAAAGACGCAATGCTGGGATATTAAACTGGAAAAGACATGGTCCCTGGGGTGAGCATTGTGCTTTATCTTTGCTCATTTATTGCTCCTTAGAGGTACACAGATATCTTTCTTTTTCTTTAATTCAATTTCATTTTCCCCCCTCTTGTATCTCCTCTTCTCTCTTTGATTATCTATAATGATATTAGCAACAATGAAATAACAATAGCTTTAATAGCTTTGACTTTTGTTCTATCACACTTTAAGAACTTCAGAAGGAATTATATTTAGTTATCACAATGATCTTTAAAATGTGACTCTATTCTCATGGATATATGGGGAAACAGAGGACCCATGGCAAAATTACTAAGTAGTAACAGCGAGTGAGCTGAGCTGAGCTTCAGGAAAATATAAAAATGTAAGATGCGAAGTTATACTAGGCAACAGGTAAATGTAAATCAAGAAGTGTGTGTGTGTGTGTGTGTGTGTGTGTGTGTGT
>NDGM010253485.1:0-17920 GCA_002564305.1 Octomys mimax | reverse complement strand
ATCCTCCTGTTTTCAGCCTTCCAAGCACACTGGGATTACAGGCACATGCCACCACGCCCAGTCTCAGTTGCCATCTCAGCGCACCCTGGGGGTGGGGCTGGCATGGCATGCTGGGGATCAAACCCTGGTCCCTGTGTCTGCCTAAGCAGGTACTTAAGTCTGTTGAGCTATTTGGACGGCTCCGTTGCTTATATTTTTGATTTAGGGTACTGTCACTACATGCAATAAAGCCCAATTAATACACAGTTGCTTTTTTCTTTTTAACCTTCAGGGAAGTTTAACATCTTCTTTGCACAATTGCAGCTGCAAGGAAACTCTACCCTGCACCACACTGCCAGTTCTCCATCTCGGTCCACTTTGTTTCCTCTCGGTGGGGAGCAGAAGGACTTTTTTCAGCAGGACCAAGAAGAAGTGGGGAGAGGAAGAGACCTTGCAGTCTTCAGGGGAACTTGGCTCTCAGGCAGAGCTGGAAAGACATCTCAAGCTGGAGTGTGCCAAAATGCAGACCACAGCTTGCGTCCCAAGTGTCAGTAGACACCAAGTGGTGTACTGCAGCATGTGAAGGTTGCCAGTTCTGAGCGCAGTGCAGTTGCTTGGCTGAGGACCCTGCTAAGAGGGAGGAGTACACTATTGCTGTGTCGTGGAGGCGGGATGTTGTGACTCCGACCCTTGGATGCTGCTGCCATCCCTTTCTCCTGGTTCTTTTGTCATTCTTGTTCCCCTGCTGTGTCTCTTTCCATTATCTTTTCTTTGTCTGAAATTGGACACACAGAAATAAGCCTATAATCAGAAGACATGAGAAGCCCTAAATTGCTTTCATTTTGATTTTCTACTTTATTAATATTTCAGTATGTGGAACATAAAAGAGACATTTTAAATCACTAGCTCTTCAACTTGGTCATGCTGCTGTATAAGGCACTGCATGGAAAATTTGAATGTGCATTGTAGCACCTTGAACCCAGCATTTCCAGATCTGTTTGTGGTATGTGCTATAGGAAATTACTTTAGTCTCTCTAGTACAGGGGAAAACTGCCTCATGCGTTGTTCTGAAATCCTAAAAAAAGAAACAGGTGGGAATATTTGTATATAAGAACAGGAAGAACAAAACAAGAAAAGAAATACTCCAATCTATTTATGAAGATTAAGTTATTTCCTTAGCATAATTAGACTTGAAAAAATCTTTGACTTTTGCATTTTTCTTGTGCTGTTAATATATAACAAAGTAAAGTAACTGTTCTTCAGTAATCTTTATATAGCAGTAAGAATTCTGAAATTAAAGGCTATAACAAAATGGAGTTCCTACCAGCATATGTAGAAGCTTCTGGTAAGTATTTTAAAATATTTTGAATGTACTGAGCACTTTCTGTGAGCCAACTGTGTTGCATACGTTGCCTTAGTCGGTCAGAGTGCCTGGGACTGGAAAGCTTTGGTCTCCTTACAAATAAGCTGAGGGCCAAGGGGTCCAAGCAACCTGGATAGAGCCAACCTGGATAGTGTCAATCCAGAAGGTAGGAAGGAAGAGGGAAGGAACACTTGTTCTTTCAGCTCATGGATTCTTAAGGACCCCAAAATTCAAGGCAAAGTCCTTTCTCATGTTGTTGGTTTCAGGCTGTTCAAGGGCAACCGACAGGAAGAAGGTAAAGATGGAGGGGGGATTGGCTAGGAATGTCTGCAGCAATTTGCAAAGTGAGTTGCAGCATCTTTTGCTGACTGCTTGACATTAGCCAGTACCTGAGACATCCGGGCCCTCTAGCACCCTCCTGCCCACTCTCCGCCATGAGGCTCATTCTTTCTCTCATTGGCAGGCCATTTTCCCTTTTTTCCTACACAGCATGCTTACCTATCTTCTTGCTCGGCCTTCAGGTCCAATTTTAAATGCATTTTCATCATGAAGCTTTTAGTGCCACCTGTGAATTAATTTCAGTTTCTCCTTTGGGTTGTGAGCTCTTTAAGTCAACAACTATGTCTCTCACTCACTATTTTATCCCTTGTGACTATTTTAAGACCTGACATATAAAGCACTGAATAAGTAATTGTGAAAATACATGAATAAAATTGTTAGAGTTGCTATCCCTAAATATTAGAATGGGCCAAGACATGGTGACCAAATTAGTGTGATCGAATTCAACTAAGTGGAAAGCTGGCATTATTGAGGATTAACAGTAGGAAATAATATTTAGAGAGAGAAAGTATGATCTATCTTGCAGAACCTTTTGTCTATGTAGTGCAAGGCATGTGATTTTTTTTTCATAATTTGTGCTAATATAATACATTATGATCTAGTACACATACACAGCCCTAAAACAAAACATTCCCATTATAGTTACCTTTATTGTGTGAGACACACTGATATTTTCTATTCTAATCTATGCTATACTGTTTTCTTCTGTGTCACTCAAAAGGCAGATAATGAACCTCAGATGTGATCCATATTTTTTAGGGGACCAAAAGACCTCCCTGCAGTGGTGAGGAGTACAGGTTTTTGAGTCAGCCTGCTTGCCTAGCTCTCCCCCAGCTGCTGTAGTGACTTCAGTCCAATCAACCACCATAGAGAAGTTCTCACTCTGAAATCCATGACTTCCAGGAGATAATGAGAAAACGGCATGGCTTGGGGTAAACTTGGAGTAATGGCCCGGTATAGAACCATACACGCAAATGCTGCTGCATGTCCTTGAAAGCAGATGGGGCTCGTGAGCAACAATGCCTGGTCCTACCTACTTCTCAGCCTAGAAATTGCTTGGGATTTTGTTTGGAATTTCATTCTTCTTGAGCCCCAGTTTCCTCAGTGTCAAGCTCTTAATAAAATCAACCATGCAGAATTTGGTGGAACATAATTAGCTACAAATAAATATTCATTTTGTTTGACAAATAAAGGCTCAATATATGGAAGCTATTTAATTTGATGGAATTTACTTATAGGAATGTGAGTCAAAGCTTAATTTGTTATCTAGAGCTCAATTAAATTAGAATTTGTAGTTTTCAATAGATGCAATTTGCAGCGCTGTTGATAGCATGGATACAAATGTACTGTAGAGATGGATGTGATAGGTTTTCTTATTACTCATCCTGAGTGGTTTCAAGTAGAGTGTCTATGAGTGACATTGAGCTTGCAGCTATAGGTGGTAACAGAGTTCATCAGCCATAAGCTCTTCCTGGTTACTGAAAATGTGGTTAGGCTTCTTCAGGTTAATGAACAGTCTATTTTATTCACCCAGGAGCCTTGAGAGCTTTCTATTGGCCTTCTGATAAGTATTACAGAGTAACAAATGATAGTGCATACTTTCTAGATCATTTTAATTACCAGTTCTTCTGCCTTGCATCCAGGTTGGGGCTAGAGATGAACTGAACCTAGATGTATACAGTTGGCTCCTGTCGGTGGCTGCTCTTATTCTTGTAATTGTGGACTTGCAGAACCAAGTTTCTCACTGCCTAGAAAACCACTCAGGGTGTCTTGTGACTTAAATGGACATGTTCTTTCAACAGCAGCTCAGCTCTGTTACTCTGAAATACCTCCATTTAATATTGACCCTAGGGGTTCTACGGTCTTTGAGGTGGTTACTAAGCCTGTAGACATCAGAGGTTGGGTGTAGCTGAGACAGAAAGGGCCCCTCATAGGTGAGAGCAGCACTGGCAGAGTTTATGAAGTCAGAATGCACTGCAAAGTCTGTTAGCTGCCTGATCAGCCTTAGATCAACTATGCTGGAAGTGAATTATAAAGGTGCAGAGAGAACAAATGTTTTAGTCTCTTGGGGGATTAAAATACTCCTCAGGTAGAAATACCAGGAGAATCGAAACTGTCAGATAAGCAATTTTATACACACTCCTTACATAGGAATATGAGTCCACAGATCAAAGACACTCCTAAAGTGTTTTAGCTTTGGTTGTTTCCAGTAATACAGTGAAAAATTATTTAGTAAAAAATCCTTTCAAATCATTTATTTATTAATCAGTAGAGCAATAAGCACCAACACAAGAGTCAAAGGGAACTTCAGTCCTCCTGCTATGATCCTTTGTGCTGACTTGGGTAAATCACCTACCACTTTTGGTCTATTTCCCTTTCATAAAATTCAAATAGAACTCAGTAATAAAGTCCAGTTCTAAGATTATAGTCTCTTTCTCAAATGACCTGGATGACTCCTGAAAGGAGTTCCTTGTTATTTTGGTTTTTTTAAAATTAAGATTACACTCCACTAGCCTTTCCTGGTAACAGAAGTCTTTGCACTCTTGTAAAGGAGCCTAATGACATAAATTAGCATGTAACTTGCCAGCTAAAAGAACAACAAATAGAATGTTTGTAAAATGTATCTCTTCAAATACCATAAGTATCAATAAGGATGTAAGTGGGATTTTCAAGTCTCTTCCATGTTCTTTCATTTTATCCTCATGAAAACTCTCTTATGTCATCACTCCAAATAAAGCAAGAAGGAACTAAAATTTAAAAAGGATTAATTGCCCGTATTTACCCCACTCATTGAAAGTGGACTTGGACTTTTACCTTATGGGCTTCATATCAATGGCCATGATCAGTTTTTTGTTGTTTGTTTTGAGATAGGCTCTGGCTGTGTAGTTCGGACTGGCCTTGAACTCACTGTGTAGCTCAGGCTGGCCTCAAACGCACAGCAGTTCTCCTGCCTCAGCTTCCTGAGTGCTGGCATTATAGGCATGTGCCATGCTGCCCAGCTAATGGCCATGATTTTATTAGCAATCTTTTTCTGTTTTGCCTTGTCTTCCAGTTCCCACCACATGCTCATGGATGTATGTGTACATAACAGGACAGAGGAAGCAGATTTGATTTAATGTGAGACCTAAACATCTTGGCAAAGTGAATGTGCAACATAAAATCTTGGCAGAGTGTTTGGAGGGTTCTTCCTAAAGGCATATGAATTTTTATAAACAATAGACATTATCCATTCATCAGGTAATATTTAAAACAAGTGAAAATGTTTTAAACATTTCAGTGCAATTATGACTATGAAAACAAATACCAGAAATATGTAAAACATTGAATTCAGAGTAGCTTTGCATCAGAATGTACAAGTATGATTGAAAAAATATATTGTCTATACCTTGCATTTTCTTTCTTTCTTTTTCTTTTCTTTTTTTTTTTTTTTTTTGGCAGAACCAGGGATTAAACTCAGGCCCTTGCGCTTGTCAGGGAAGTGCTTATTCTACTGAGCCATTTCCCTGGCTTTTTCTTAATCATTGCATATTAAAATCATGACTAATATTGCTGGTAGTCTGTGAAACTTGGGGTATTAAAATGAGCCTGTATAAACGTCCTAGGTTTAGGGAAGTGTTCTAGGTCTTATTTGGGTACTGGCTACTGATGTGAAACAGCTGTAAACCAACCGCGGTGATCAGATCATAGCTATGGAGGCAGAAAGAGAAGTTGATTGCAATTTAGGAAACAGAATTGGAATGTCTGGAGAAAGAATAAAAAAAAAATTGATTGAGTTCTGTGAACACAGAGGAACAGACAATCCGAGGTGTGAAAAGGAAGTCTGATGATTACGTAACATTGTCTGGAGAAGAAATGTGCTGAATTTAGTGGATTCAAATTCAGGTGTGTTCTCCCAGGCAGCAAGACAGATCATAAGACTTAGTTCAGGAAAAGGAAGCCCAAATTAGCCAGCTGTCTCTGTTCTAACTTCTAATACAAGTAACCTTCAGTTTGCTGATTTGGCTTCTTAGGTCATCTTATTCTGAACAGTGGGGACCTTAGAAGGAAGATGTTAATGGTATTTTAGAAAACTGCCTATGGAATTAGTTTTCACTTAAGCTTCAGCGTCTTTAAATGGGGTTAATGCAGTTTAGCTCCTTTCAGTCTGGTCACGTCCAAGAGCTGAGTTTTAAGTTTGTAAGTCTGCAGCAGTGTAATGACCTCTTGTTAGTCAAAAACTTGCTTTTCACATAACAGAAATACTACTCAAATTTGGGTAAGCTAAAGCAGGAGTTCACTGGCTTCTTTATTTTACATGGCCAGGGTGGCCCAGCCTTTAGGGGAGTAGGAACCAGGGAATTGAATAAATCAATTAGGGATATTTCATTCTCTATCACTACAGGCAGCTGAGTTAGAAATTTAGTGTACGGTCAGAGAGATTGGGCCCTCAAGAGGGTCAATGCAGAATTGTAGTTGGAGGCAAAAATAAAGAGCAACAGGCCTCAGGACAGAGAAGCAGTAGTGAGGCCTAGTGTCTCCCTGGAGGTAGACAATGACTTGGGATTACACCATCATTTGCAGCATCTGATTCAGTGGGCCCAGTTAGATATCTGACATGGACAGGTAGACAGGTGACCAGAACATCCAGGCCCATTGTCCCTTCCCTTTGCAAAAATTCCTTTGTTCTTTCCATATATTCTTGCCACGTGAATTCTCTATTGGATGATGATTAGTAGGTGGTTATATGTGTAATCCTATAGGATGTTTATAGGTTGACCCATGTTGTGGTTTTGCTGTATCAATTACCCCTGACAAATAGCTCCCTGGCCCCATACTCAAAATGCCTCCTGGAAATTCAGAAAGTGTTTTTCTTCTCTTTATTTCCTATAAAGCTCTCCTCATCTCCTCCCCAGGCTCAGGACTTCTTAGTTTGCTATTGCACAACCATGAACTTGGTACATCTAACAGGACAGGAAAGCAGGAAAATAGCCTGAAATCCAAGTATTATTTTCTTGGAAACAATCTTTTTTTTGCCTATTCTAGCTCCTTTGTTTAACTCATCGAGGCTAACTGAAGACCTTTGTTTCATTTGTTGGTCATGGCAAACAAACAAAGGAGCCAACAGGGACTCAAAACAGTGCATCTTATGTAGCTGTATATTCAGCAGTCTGCATTCAAAACCAGTCCTAAAAGTAGGTAGCACTAGAAATCTATGTGACTGAACCAGAGATAAGCAGAGATAGGAGTGATCTGGGAGATCATTTTGTCAATATCCAACATGATATATTCATGGTTAGAAGTCAGGAATAGAGCAGCCAAAATAACTCAACAAATATTGAATAAGCACCCAGTATGAGAGCTATTAAGTAAAGGCACAGAAATACGCTATCATTATTGGAAATACGGGTAGCTTGACATGTATGATGGGTATCTGTATTGATTTTGTATTGCCACTATAACAAATTGCCACAGATTTAGTGGCTTAAAACACCACGAATTAATTTTCTTATAGTTCTGGAAGTAAGAAGTGTGAAATGAATCTCACAGGGCTCAAAATTGGAGTGTCGGCCAGGATTAATTTCTTTGTGGAGGATTTAGGGAAGAAACCGTTTTCTTGCTTTTTCTAGTTTCTAGAGGCTGCTCACATTCCTCGGCTGATAAAAGCTACGTTCTGCCAAAGCCGGCAGGCAAAGGAGCTCTCTTTTTCCACCTTCCTCTATTTCTAAGAACCTTTTTGATTAAACTGACCCCCTACGTCACCCAAGATCTTTTCCCCTATGAAAGTCAGATGATTAATGTGATAACTAATTGTGGTGTCACCTTGAATAAGAAACGCCTCAGGCGTTAGTTTAGCGCAGTGCCGGGGGCATCAGGATAATTGATTTCCTGAGGAGGCAAGGCCCACCCCGGCTGGGAGTGACACCAACCTGCGGGCTTGTAGTTTGGATGGAATAAAAAAGGGGAAGAACAATGAAGTTTTGCTTTTGCTCCTTTGGAGGAGATCCAGTTTCACCACTGTCTTGGGACGCAGCTTCCAGCCCAGATTCTTCAGGCTTGTAAGACAGATCCTTGGGCTTCTTGACAGATTTGCAGAGAAGTCTGCAGTGAGCGCAGGGCCTATTGGAAGGCTACCTAATATATATATATATATATATTATATATATATATATAATTGTAATATATTATAACATATAATATATTATATACATAATGTCTATATATTGTATTATGTCTAAGTCTATTTCTCTAGTGAGACATAATCAATACAATTAATAATCTTAAAGTTGTCTGCAATCTTGACTTCTCTTTCCGTGTAACTTATGTATGCACAGTACTGGGTCGGACATGCATGTCTTTGGAGGGTGAATCTGCCTGCTGCTGCAGCACCTAACCTGAATTTGGAGAATCAGATAAGCTCACTGGAAGCGCTGATGCCTATGACAAGACTTTCAACACGAAGAGGAGTTGTTTACTCTGGATAAAAGAATGCATTCATAGGCAGAGTGCAGCAGCAGGGCTGGGCCACTTGGGTGCCTGGATATCTCCTTGAATCACTGCAGACTTCTCTTCAAGTCTCCTTAAGCTTGTTGTTCAGATAAAGCCAGTGAGCTGGCTTGGTGTCCACCTGCAAGGATTGCATAATCTCCCCAGATTTTAAGGTTGGAGTATGGAATGCTTTTCCAGGTAGCCCAGCTGATGACTAAGCCCAGCATGATTACAACGACCTGAACATGCCTAACAGGGGACTTGAACAAGGAAGAGACCGATACAGGCTCTTTGCTAAATCTAAATCTTGTTTTCTTTCACAGGAGTCAGATCTGCCTCAGAGCCTGTGAGCTTCCTCTGGTTTTCCTCCTCCTTTATTATTGGAGGTGTTACCCCCATAGACCCACTTAAATGCCTAACCAACCTTGTCTCAGTTTCTGAGGACCCAGCTAAGAAAAGGAGGGACCACAGTGTCAAAGGCTTACAGTGCGGAGGGCAAAGTAACCCAAAAGCAGCTATCATAACAGCACAAGATTCAAGGATGAACCTAAGTTGGGTCCACCCATAAGTCCCCCACAGGTTACAGGAGCCACTGTGTCCTTACTACTGTAGCAAAAGCCCTACATTTCAGTGGGTTAAACAGTAAATGTTCTTTTATTCTGTCCATTCAAAAGTCTGTAGCGGTGTTTCCAGTTCGAAGCCTCTCCTAGGGATCTTCCTCCAGGCAACTGCTGTAGAACCCGCACTCCTGCTGCTTTATTATGCAGAACCTTCTAGGGGCTCGAACCCGCTCCCTGTAGAGAGCAGCTGAGAAAGTAGATGTGGAGGATCACACGGGGATCTCGTGGACAAGGCCAGAAAGTGATGGATCTCACACTGTGGGAGATGGCTCTGTCAGTCTGTGCGCTGGGTGAAGAGTCCAGGGACAGCACCCAGCCCAGCTCTGAAGCAGCAAGGCTGACGTGGGTGCTCCACGCACACACCACACCTTTTGGGTAGAGAACACATATTTGTTAAATGAATGAATTTGGAATCAGACCGACTTAGGTTCAATTCCAACTCTACTAGTGGCCTTGAGAAGGTTACTAGACTCTAAGTTTAATGTCCCTCATTTGTGAAGGGGGTTTGTGGCATTAACTTGCTATGAAGTTGCTGTCGGCTTAATATGGAATAAGCATAGCCAACACGCTGAGTGCTCTGCGTGTACACATGACCTATAGTTCTTACTTTATTTGCTTTTCATCAAACCTGGAATAGTATTGTTGGTTTATAGATACAAATTGAAGCATGGTGACATCAGTGTCCTGCTCTCAGTCACACAATTAATAATTGGCAGAACTAAATTTATCCTGTGTTCAGAGTCAGTATTCTTTGTCGCAGTACTGTACACTGCTTACGGGAAGTCATGGGCCAGTTACGTCATCCGGTACATAGTCAGATGCTCAATAAATGGTAGGGCAATGTTAGCAGAACAGGTTTAGGAGCAGGAGTTGTGCACTAATCCAGGCCAAAGGGCCAGGAGCTGTGACCAGGAAACAAAATCTTGAGTGTGGGTGCCATCCTAGCCATTCTAAGAAACAAAAGGGAGTCTCCGTTCTGGCAAGATGGTGGTGCTGAATAGATGACAGGCAACAGGAGGCTGACGGGGTGAACAGACAGGAGTGCAGGCACTAGGACTGTGTCAAGAGGCGGAAATGAGTGTAGAGTCAGTCTGGGAGATGCTGAGTTCAGACATGTGTGCCAGGAGATCCAGAGAAGAGGGGCGACAGAAGCGGTGCTTGGCCTAGCTGGTGCAGTGGGCCTGTCTCCCAGCCGTGGTGTCAGCTCATTGTCATCTCAGCAATCGTGTGTGTGTGTGTGTGTGTGTGTGTGTGCATGCACACATGTGTGAGCGCGCATACTTGCGAGCACCTGTGCATGCCCATGTGTGCTTTTCCCCTTGTGGAGTCTACCAGTCCTCTAGTGTGTGCAGAACAGTATAGTATAAGAATTCTAAGTATAAAGAATTCTTTCTTTGTAGACCTTTAGATTCCTAAAACATTTTCACAGCTACCTTATCAGAATGATTCTGCAGAAAAATAAGCTAGCTTCTCGCAAACCAGCAACCAACCACCAAAGTAGTCATAAAAGAATAAATTGTGGTTTATTCAATCGCCATAAAAATGAACCTGTTTTTCTTTATAAAAAATGGAAACCAGATTTTCAAACATAAAATAGTTCAGACATCTCTTTAACGTACAGATTAGATTCGGGGACTACCGGCGGGCTGCTCTCAGGGGAAGGCCAAGAGGAAGTGTCATGGGACCACCGGAGGAATGACCGCCCACCCAAAGCTGTCCTCTCTCGGTCCCTGTATTTCCATTAAATACCCAAAAGTTTAAAAGAAAACCTGGCTTGGCCTTCCCAGAGGAGCAGGGGCCCTCATTCTTCAGGCCTTTCCTTGTGCCCTCTGAGGCTGGATGTGGGGTGGGGTGAAAAATAGCTTCACCGTTCTTCCGGCTGTGTCCGTTTCAGACTCACACGCGATGAAACACGCCCCTTAGATGGCTTGACTAAGCGAGGCGCTGAGTGTTACGCGCGCTGCGCGTGGACCGGCTGCTAAGGAAGGAGAAAGCCCAAATTCTTGCCTGATTCGTTTTGGATGCTCAACTTCCTATGCCTATTTCTGTTAGAAATTAAACAGTGCTTCACTATAACTGAAGTTTTAAAAATCCTAGCATTTTGGCAACATGGTAAAGTTTTTTATTTGTAGGCTAAATATAGAGAATATGTCCCTACATATGGCAAATTATAATGAAGCCAGAAAGCTTGAAACTTATGATCCTTGCATTAAAAAATCTGCAAAAGTGGTTGGAAGACTCCAAAAATAATAACAACGTTAACGATGTCCTAAAACATTGGGGTGGATGTTATTTGCTCATTCCTTTGCATGTCATTCCTGTTGTCTGGCAGATAGAATTAACTATGAATTTTCCACCTCCAGGTGGCAATATAAAGCAATGTAGCTCAGAGCATTAGGCCAATAGCTACAGATTCTTAGTGGGCACTGATTCCACTTGACCCTTAGTACGTATCTCCTTGGCAGCACACACCATTTTGCAGTTGAAGAAACGGAGCCCCTATTGCACCAGACAAACAAATAGCAGGCTCAGAACAGAGCCATTGGTTTGCCTTCAAAGGCCAGGGTCCTTGCACTGTGTTGTATGCTCCAAGATTGGACAGGTGTCCCGGACCAGAGGAAAGGCGAGCGTGACTTGGGAACTGGAAAAGAACGTGAGGTAGAACACAAGCCTTTTAATATATGAAAGATTTATTATTGTACTGAAAGCTCACCTTTTGGCAAAAATGTGACAAATCCTTAGCAAGCAGTCAGGCAGATGTGGAGCACCAGCAAACACTTCTGAAAACCCCTGTCTAGATGGTCTTCTATGAAGAACTCTCCCAGTGTTAAACTTGTATCTGTCCTTTACCAATCTTTCATTAGTAATACAGAAGAGCCCCTGTGTTTTGAAGTACAGACGGTTTCCTCTTCTTGTTTTCTCCTCTAAAACCTTACTGTTCTCTGGGACGTTTATCAGTAGGAAGGATCATAATGGAAATCAGGGTGAAATTTCAGGTGGATAAAGATGAGCAGAAATGACCACTAAGTATAGCTGTTGGCTCAGGAATCAAAGATGGTCAGACTAAGAAAATGACCATTTGCAATTCACTTAATCTCACTTTGGAAAAGACAGTTCTCATGCAAGGCACTGGTCGGTCCAAGCCAGGGGCCGGGATGAGACTTGTGCTTGAGTGAGACTGGGAGTTTGCCTACCACTCACAAGGGGATGTGCTTGATGGACTGGCTAAACCCAGCAGAGCCTTAATGCTGACGAATTCCTGAAGAAGAAATTTGCTGTTTATTGGATTTGGGGCCTGAAAGCCATACATAATATCTGAGGCTTTTATTTGAAATATTGAGTCCAAAAGATTGCTTCTCCAGCGTATCTTCCTGACTGGCTTCCTAAATCTCAGTTATGTCATCGGGTAACCATGACAGGGGTTTATATGTGTTGAGATAATTTCTGGCATGAAAGAATTGAATCTTCAAGAAAAAAATGAGTGCATATATGTATGCATATGCTGTAACTTCATTCTTTCCCACATATTTATAAACACATTCGTGTGCATCCACATATGCTTCCTTTTTTGATGCCTATTATACCAAAATAACAAGGAAGGAAGGAGAGGCCCAGGAATAACATGGAGGAGAGGCTTTCAAATTCGTTCTGCCACTAATTAGGGAAGCTCTGTGGGAGCCTTTCTGAATAAAGGATCTCCTTTTCCTGTGGTTTATTGTTCTTATATGATCAGAAAGACCAGGTATTGACAATCTTTCAATTCAACTTGACAAAACTGTTCTTCTGGCAAGGATCTACTAGGAGCACCAAGTACCTGGAGGGAAGAGATTCAGACCCTAACCCAGGACAGCTTTGCCCTTTCTTATTTCTGCTCATCAGATGCTAAAAGCCCAAGAAGGATTTTTGAGCGCAGAATATGCAGTTCAATAGACGACATTGTGCAGAATGCATCACTTCTTGTGTTTTTCTCAGCGCAGGTATAATTGAGTCAGCCCATGTGTGTAAAGGTGAGGGTTTGTAGGACTCTGCTCCCTACATGGTCAGGACCGTCTGCAGCTGTGGCTCTGCTGTCTGCATCTCATAGCCTTCCACACACCAAGAGTGATTGCTATTTTACTGATAATTTTATATGGATGAAAGAAAAATGCCACAATTCAGTGAGACCAAAATCCTAAACATAAATTTAGATTGATGCAGTTGTTTCTTGGGGAATTCCTTAGTGTCCTTGAGGGACTCCTTCATATCCTTCAAGGATACCAAAATTTGAGAATTTAAGTCCTTTAGATAAAGTGGTATCGCTCTTGCATATGTTCTATGCATATACTTTGTATAAATATACATTTTAAATCATCCTTACATGATTTAGAATACCTAATGCAATACAAATGCTATGTAAACAATTGTTATACTATATTATTTAAGGAATAATGACAAGAAAAAGAGTCTATGTATTTAATTATAATCTTTTTTCAAAAACTTCTGTCTTAAGTTGATTGTATTTGCAGCTGAGGAAATCATGAGTTATGCAGGGTCAACTGTTTTATTTCCAGAAAACTGAGTTTATATTTTTTATCTCCTTTTTTATTGTTCTGCTTGGTGGTTCCCTTCTGTTGTTCTTTAAGTTGTGATTTCTTTGTCTCTTTTTAGAATATCTGTCAGTGTTCTTTGTAGAGTTGCTTTCGTTGTCATGAATTTCTTCAGTTGTTCTTTGTCATGGAAGAATCTTGTCTTGCCATCGACTTTGACAGATAGTTTTTCAGGTTACAACCATCTGGGTTGGAAGTTATTTTTCTTTCAGGACCTGAAATACTTCTTGAGTTGATGATTTGTGTTGAGAAGTGTGCTGTGCTTCTGATGGGCTTGCCATTACAGGGGATCTGTTTCTTCTGAGAGCTTGTAGTATTCTGTTCTTTGGCTGAATTTCTGGGATCTTTATTATGTGTGTATGTGTAGATTTACTTTTATTTTAGCTAGTTAGAGTTCTATGTATCCTCACTTAACGGGATGTCAGATTCTCTTATTGTGCTTGGGAGCTTTTGTACTACTACTTCTGCAAATAGTCTTTTTATGTCATTTGTGCTGACTCCTGCTGCTTCATTGACACCTATTAGTCTCATGTCATTTTTCTTTGCATCATTTTGTGGCTGCTGAGTTACTATTTCCTGGTTCCTTGTAGTTTCAAGAGTCCTTTCCCTTTGTGTTCACTAGTGTGCTGCTGTCTTCAGAGTCTGAAAATCTATCTTCAGTTTCATTCAAGTGATTTCGCCAGCTTTAAGTGGAATTCTTAATGTCCTGGGAATCTCTTTGAATCTGTTTCATGAGTTCTAATTCTTTCCTGTATTGTTTGTTCAATGTCTCCATCATTTTTCTATTCTTTCTTTAAAAATCTATATCTTCCTTAGATGTGCTTAGAACATTCTTTCATGATTGTTATCATTTCTTCTTTGACCTGAGAGATTGCGTCTGGTCTTGTTTCTTCTATAGCCTGATGGATTTGTTTCTTTAGTTCAGTTGCTGTCATTTCGGAGATTTCAGCTGTGTGACTTCCGTGTTCCTTTATGTCCTTGTCTCCTGGACTTGTTCAGGGTCAGCTGGAGGACTGAGATTTCCTTTTGATCCTTCATTTGGGCATTTTCAAGCTCCTGGTGATCATCCAGACTCAGCAGTGGTGGGAGAATGGTGGGGCAGGGGTCAGCAAGCTTTCTGCTGCAGTAGGGGGGCAGGGAAGGCCTCACCAAAGCTCTCACTGCTGCTGTGGGGAACTGGCATGTGCTCAGTAAAGCTTCTTCACCAGTGGTGGGCATGGGCCAGATTCACTAGGACCCTGCAGGCTCTTGGTGTCTGCCTCAGTTCTCAGATGGTGGGACTGGGAGCCCGCACAACGACAGTGCCTCTGCATTGGTAGCTCAATGGGTGGAGTTCCACTGGACCTTAACAGAACCCTGCCTCTGTGTGACATTTGCTTCAGTCCTCTTCTACCTCCTTTTTCAATAATATTTTCTGCTGATTTACTCGTGTTGTTAAATATACTTCAATGAAATGTAATTTTCAGGGGCATGCTAACAAGAGTAGGACTTTTGACATTGCAAAAGCCATGTGGATATAATAGAAATGCTGGCACATGTAAGATGGCCCTTTTCAAGCTTCCATGAAAGCACATGGACCTTTATCTTTTGCAGCATATACAGAAGTTGGACTGTCCCTGAAGGGACAAGAGATCAGGATCCTGACACTGAGTCATTTTTATGCTTTCCATTCATGATGGTTTTAAAGTTCAGCTTAGACTTACGAGCTATCCCTGTCTCTGCTTATATGCTGAGAAAACAGACTAGAGACCTCTGCATAGGTAGCACGGTGCAGATCTTGGGTTGTGAGTGGAGTTTCCCAAACCTAGTTCTTTTTACCATGTTGTACTTCCACGAGGTAAATAGAGTCTTAAAAAATCACATGAAATAAATCATTTCTTACAAACATATAAAGAAAATTAGAAAACAAGAAATGATGTGAGGGAGCATGGGACATTTGGTTATTCAGAGTCAGAGACAAAAATGCAATGTCTGTGTGTGTCCAGAAGCCTCAAAGAAGAGTCCTGCAGCCACGCAGGGTAGCACCTGTCTACTCCAGGTGGTCAAAGACCATGAGCCACTGGATGTGGGTCAGGGCAGTTACTGCGATGATGGCAGCTCAGGTTGGGAGAACTGGGCCCCACTCATCTTTGTATTACCCAAGTATAGAGAGGGACCAAGAATTTTTCTAAACGCTGAATTACTTCTCAAAGTATATTTGCTGGTCTCAGAAGTATCCCAACAGTATAAGGTGAGGTACACCATGAGAGTTCCATGGGTCTTTTAACATATGTCAGTCCAAGTGTGGCGATACTTAATGAACAAGGCAAGGAAGTTCTACATATTATAATGATTTCCTCAACTAGTTTATTTGTTTGGTTTGCATTTCCCCCTTTGCCTCTGTATTTACCCTTTATAGCTCATTGATTTCCTGCTACCACTAAGAAGCAGGACCGAAGGAGGGAACTGCCCAGAGGGGGTGACCCATGTTGACTCCTAAATTATAAAATATTTCACAGGTGAATAGTCACAAAAATTATGCCTTTTTTACACAGAACTAAAAAGAAGGTATATTTCTGTCCTATATTACTTGAAGTAAGATCTTCTTTCTACTTGAATAAAAAATTTTCACCATTACTCTCTGCTTTCACTGTCCCAAAAAGCAATGATCACTGTGTGTCAGGAGTTCAACATGAAGTTTCAGACCAAGCCAAAAGTACTGTCACTGGAAATGTCTTGAGGTGGGTGATCAGTCATTAGGTGGTGGGGGACATCTGTGACAAGCATTTCCTTTCCACGTGCCAGCATCCTCAGCAACGTGCAGCTTCTTTCTCTCCCTCATCCAACCTCAGTACCCCCTCCTTTTCCCTCAGTGGGTCCTACCTGATTAGTGATAGCTAATGCAGCTGGCAGGGTCAAGAGAAGTGGACAATAGCATAGCCCTTCTTCCCGCCTTTCTGAATTCTTACATGACTGCCTGGTCTCTTAAGGTGAGAAAAATATCCTTTTAAAAGCAAAAGATATCTGAGTAAAAGAGACAGAAAAGAGTGTAGTTTCCCTGGTTTCTGTGAGCTTTAACACAGATTGCTGTCATCTTCCCACTGAACTTACCCCTCTCCATCCTGCCCTACCCCAGAGGCGCTCACCTGCCTGTAGAGGAGACTGAAGTTATAACAAACTGAAGACATATTGGTCAAAGGAGAATTGAAAAGATTAGCCCCATCAACACAGGCATGGGAGAGAGCAAAGACTTCATTCACTTCAAAGCACATTCTTATCTCTAACAAAGGTCAGTTACTCAAATTCCACCCCTGCTCACATACTCCAAGGAAGTGAAAACAGGGACTCAGACACTGCTATTTGAATGCTTGGCACAGTATTGCTCACAGTAGCCTAAGGTAGAAACAGCCTCAGAGCTCTCAACAGCCGAGCGTAGACACACAACATGCCACGGACAGTCCTGCAACCATGAGAAGGGATGAATTTCCAGTGTACACCGCCATGTGGATGAACCTTTCAAGCATCATGCTTTGTGAAATAAGCTTGACACAAAAGGACAAATCCTGCGATTTCACTTATATGAACTATTAAGAAGAGGCAAATTCACAGAGACAGAAAGGAGATTAGAGGTTAGTAGGGCATGAGGGGAGAGATAAATGAGAGGCTGTAATTTAATCATTATACAGTTTTTGTTTGGGATGAAGAAAATGTCTTAGAAATAAATAGGGGGGATAGGTGTGCACTATTATGAATGTACTTAATGCCTCTGAGCTGTGCATTCAAAAAGAGTTAAATCCAGCTACTCAGAGGACATTTTTGCTTGGTATTCAAAGCAGTCTTTTCAATGATTTTTGCAAAGTTAAGGAAAATTCTTTGATCTCATCAGATCAGCACATATCTTTTCCGGCTGTATTTTCCTTTTCCTTTTCTGTATCTTTTTCCCACTGAATGTTCCTATGGCAACTACGAGTACAGATAGTTACTAACATTAATTGAGTGGCAAAATGCCAAACTCTCATGTGTTATACGGGAACTGGTGAATTTAATTCTCATGATCACCATGTGAAAAGTATTATTATTACTGTCATCACTGCTGGAGACCCCAACTTGTAGATATCCTTTCCAGGGTCTCTATTTAAGATCAATCCCAATGATACAGGGAGAAAAAACTGATCTCAGGTGGCTGACCTCCAAACGATACAGGGAACCTCCAAATGACGTAAAGAACCTCCAAATGACATGACATAGGGAACCTCCAAATGACATAGGGAAAAATGATCTCCCAGCCTGACCTGTACGAGTTCATGTTATCTGAGACTGAAGAGTGAAATTTAGGAACAAAGGGAGGTTATGAGCAAAATATATTTCTTGAGGGAAAGAACATTCCTGTGTAAGAGAGGGACAGGAGGGTGGCCCGAGTGGGTAGTTCCCTGGGAAGCTGTCTCATCCAGGGACTTTTAGAATGTAAAACCACGTGAGGCTAAGGTGGAGAGAATGGGAACTCACTTAGGTGGATGTGGGGAGGGACTATGGTCAACCAATGGGATTACAAGCACCATTGCTCAGGTAAAATTGATTAGGCCCAGGAC
>NDGM010253442.1:0-27830 GCA_002564305.1 Octomys mimax | reverse complement strand
TGTATTAATTATTGAAAATGTACTAGTAATCAGTTGTGAAACTGTCTCATTGCTATTTGTTTCAAGAAAAATACATATATTTTTTAAATTGGTTAACTTATCCAAGCTCCCCCAGCCATGGAATGTCAAGACTAGAAATTGTGTTTAAATAAATTCTCCTATTATTGGCCTCATAACCCATCCAACCAGTGGCATTTCTTTACTGCTGACCCAGTGGGCTGGAAACTTATTCTCAGGACCCCTTCCACCAGAGGGGACTAAAAGCACTGCCCCTCAGGCAGGAGGGGAAGGCCTACCTCTGGCCTTCTGGACAGAATGCTGTCCTCCTAAGCCAATCTCTGGGCTGTCAGACATAACCTAGAAAGTCTCTCAGATGTACTGACCAGGGCTAACTCACTGATAGAAAAACCAGGGCCCAGAGAGGGCCCATGAGCAGTCCACAGGCACACAGGGAGAGGGGCTGAGGAGTGGCAAACCTAGGCTCCTGAGCCTCCAGAAATGAAGAACCTGGTGCCATTCTGAAAAGTCCCTGTGTCTGGTCTCATTTCTAATTTTTGGTCATGGGATGAGCTTACAATGTATCAAGAGAAGGATGGGTACAACTCAGGGCTGCCCTTCCCTAGAAAAAAGCCAAGCCCTAAAACAGACACGAATGTCCAGGTGGCTGGGAGAGGGGGAAGGGAGTTTTTAAAGGAAAATCCTTGCAGTCCCATTTCTAACCCAAGGCCAGCCCCTCCCCCACCCCTTCACCTCCCCCACCCCTTCACATCCCCCACCTTCTTCATTGTTTCCATCCCATTGAGAGAGTGAATGTTTCCTGGGATTCAATTTCTCTCATAATAGTTGGAAGGAAACAAAACTATATGCTGTAAACATCCAGGGCATTGTATGAAGAATGTATTTATGTCCGGGGAGGCACAGTAAACGCAGAGCAATGTCCTCCCCCAAATCCATCCCAGTGCCTTCCTGCCTATACCCTTGAATATTGAAACATCTCACAAGCAGAAACCCAGAGCTTTAAAATAAATATTTTTAGCCACTGAGATGCAAAATTAAGAGAGGGAGATGTAAGTACCGACTCCTTCACAGCAGTTCTCTGTCAATGAGAACAAGAGAGACAAATGCATTTTTTTTCCTGAGCATGTGTTTAGGGTGGATGGGGGACAGCTTATTAGTTCAGTGTGACATCTCTTCAATTCTCTCCACATCCATTTGACGGGCTTTTCCCCCTCCTTGCATTTTATTCTCCAGCTGTGAAATGATATTACATTTCATCTGATTTGAACAAAATCTATGGCCTCGAAGCAGTTTCCTTTAAGGCCCTGCATATTTATTCGGAATTCATGAATCATGTTCCGATAACACCACCATAATTATTTTTAAAGTGTGATGTTTGTGACTTTAATAGGAAATGCTCACAAAAGGCCTTTTCTCTTTGATTGTTTGTAATCTTAGCAGTAATCGCTGCCATTGCCTTCATGCACCGCAGCGGGCAAAACACAATTTCATTTTAATATGAATCTCTCAAGCTCTTCACCCAGGTTTTAATTAAAGTAATAAAAGCCATGTCATCTTTGCCCTTTACAATGTATACAGACTCAGAGGCCAGAGCTACGAAGCCTAGAATCTTAGATTTCACCCACAGCAGGAGGACATCCCACCTCCCAATCCATCTGCTGGGGAGTAGTTTTGTTTCCAAGACCTTCAACCAATTCTGTCTTTCGGAGCTGCAGTTTCCTCATCTGTACAATGGGACAGCAGCGGTACCTGACGGAGTCAGCGTGAATGCGAAGTGAGACCAACCATGTCAAACCTCTGGCCGCTGTGCCGCGGCCGCAGCCGTGCACAGTAAATGTTAGTTATCACCAACCTGGGAAAACCCCAACAGATCATCTCTCCTGACTACTGACAAAGAGAAACTGAGGTTCAGCAAGACAGAGGCAACAGAAACAGGATGGGAACACCTTGGACTCAGCTTCTGCTCCTGCCCCAGTACACATTCTGGATACCTGACATTGCCCTTCTCTGGATGGAGGCCTCCAGTTCAAGGCCACAGCGCTGGCCAGGTCCATCTCTTGGCCCCTCGATTGAGCTACCTGCCAAATGAGGTTAGCGCTAAGAGATGGCCAGGTATCTTCAGGAATACACAAAGGAAGGCTGCTGCACAGACATGGTGGCGGTGCTCCAGACCGCCTGCACAAGTCCACTGCGGGGTTCAGAGTTCTGGCCCGTTTCCTGTGTGTAGTTGGGTGTGAGGCACTTGGAGCCTCTTTTGGAGTGGGGGTACCAGCTTTTATGGCACCAGAAGTGCAGCCCAGCATTGTTCTGGGGACAGTCCATCCATCCACACTGAAGAAGCGGGGGGTGGGGGGAGTACTCATATTTGTTGGTGTCCACCATACTCTAGAGAACTCTCCAAGGAGCCCCCTAACTGTAACCCTGCAAGCCTCTCTTTCACAGTTCCTGGGACTACTCTCGCTCTTGATCAAGAAAGAGCAGGTCCCGTTTCCCAGCTGTGTCTCACAGCATGCCTGCTGTCCTCCTGATTCCCACTTGGCATGCTCCTCCCTCTCCCGTCCCTATCCAGGCTCCTTATCCCTGTAAGCCCCCAGACCCAGCTCCCATTCAGCTGTCACCCCGAGCCTCCGTGGCCCCTATGCGCTCAGCCTCCACCCACTCCGGCCTCCCCCAGGTCTCTTCAGTTCAGCCACCACGTGGAAGCTGCAGCGTTTCTGCCCCTCACTGCCCAGGAGCTTCTTCTGTCTGCTGCCTCAGCTCCCTGAGCACACCTGGGAGCCTGTCAGTGCACACAGCTGCTACCTTTGAAATCACCTGCTTCTGACTAAGGTGTTTTCCCCACGCAGCTTCTCCCCCAGCTGCTGCAGGGGACTCTCCCAGCCCTGGCCCCGCCCCCACCTTTGCTCAGCATCCAGCCTACACCCCTCATCCTTCGCCTCAATCTCTCTTTTGGGCAAAAAAGCCCGAGTGTCTTTCTGCTACACCTGCCTGGCAACTCCACTGTCCTGGATTCACCCACCAGGCTGCCCCCACAGCACTGGTGCCCTCTCCTCAGACCCTCCAGGGCCCTGACTTTCTGCAGTCACCTGCTCACCAACTCTCACAGGACAGGTGATTCTGGATGCAGATGTCCCCTGCTCCCACTACAAAGCCAGGCTTCTTTTCTCTGCCTCTCATTCCCACCCTCTCCCTGCTGAGACCAGAATCTCTCCTATGAGTAGCACCCACCCCCTCCCACTTGCTCTGAAAGCAAACCATCCGTTAACTTTTCCTTCTCCTGAGCCCTGAGCTTCATGTGCTCTTCTGGATGCTCGCCCTTGATGACTGCACATTGTAGATTATCATCTTTTAAAAAACCCCTTCTCCAAGGGGCCAGGGAGATAGCTCAGTGGTATAGACACTTGCCTGAAAACACAAGGTTCTGAGTTTGATCCCTAGTACAAAAAAACCAAAAAATCTTCTCTGAAGTCATCTGTATTTGCCCTTGTCCTGCACAACTACATTCCTCATAGCAGCTGTCTGTACTCAGTGTGTGCATGTCCCCACCTCCCTCCTTCCCAGGGCTGGAAGAGTCCCATGCAGACCCATGGGACCCGTACCACATCCCCTACACATCTAAACTACTTTCTGAGCATTCTTTAAGTTTTATGTCACTCATTCTCTCAGAGGTATGTGACCTGAGCGACCCTTTCTTCCGTGTTTAGATTTTATTTAACTTTCTGAAGTCATAATAAATTCCATGGTTTAAAGCCCTCTTTCTATGATTTGGATCTTGCACACCCCTCAAGGGCCCATGTGCTAAGGCCTTGGTTGACCTTCTGGGCTAGCAGGGTGGTGGAACCTTTCAGAGGCGGCTCTAGTGAAAGGAAGGAAGAACATGGGGTTGGGACGGGGGTAGTGCCCTAGAAGGGCATACTGGGATGTGGGCCTCGTCCTCTTTCTGTTTGCTTCCCAGATGCTATGACGTGAACAGGCCTCTTCTGCCACATGGTTCTACCATGAGGGACTGTGCCACCGCAGATCCAGAGTGAGATGGCCAAGCAACCATGGCCTGAAACGTTCAGAACCATAAGCCAAAATAAGCCTTTCCTTCTTTAAAGTTGATTATCTCAGGTATTGTATTAGTTAGTGAAAACTGACTGACTATACTCTTAAAAGTTGAGGCAATGAAATGTCTCTTTCCTACCCCTTTCCAGTTTCTGTGACACACTCGTGCACATGCCCACATGTACACACAGATGCACATGAAACACAAAGGCACAGTTACTAGTTTCCATGTATCCTTTCAGGTACATTAATCAAAGTTAAGAATATGGAATGTCTTATAATAACCATTTCTGTGTGACCAGTAACGGACTAAACTTACCATTTCATACTTCCTTCCCTTAGTAATATACTATATCTCAAGAACTTTGGTTTCCTCATTTTACTAGATCTGCATGGTAGTCTATTTGATAGGTATACTTAATTTATTTATCTACTGTCCCGCTGCTGGACATGTAGGCTTCTTCCAATGTAGTATCCCTATAAATAATTCCAAAATGAATAATCTTGAGTATGTCACTTTTCCTGTGTACACATATATCTGAGGGATATATTTCCAAAAGGAGAATGGCTGGCTTAATGGTCAAAACACTTGTAACCTCAGTAGATGCTGATAATTCGGCCTCCTTGGTTGTTATACAATTTATCCTCCCCACAAAAATTTGCAAAATCTGTTTTCCTGTAAGAACTCTGCTATAGCATGCTATCAAATCTTTGGATTTTCACAATCTGATAAGCAAAAATGGTAACTTAAAATTATTTATCATATGAGCTATCCTTAACATCTATTTGGATATTTAAAGTCCATCTGTCTTTCCTTTTTTGTAAACTTCATCCATATTTCTTTGCCTTTTTCCACCAGGTTTTTGAATTGATTTCTAGTAACTACGTATTAAAGAAGTCAGTCCTTCCACTATGTTGGGAGTGGAAAATGTCCTTGCCAATTTTCCTTCTTTTCTTTTTTTTACTTATGCTGTTTTGGATATACAAAAGTTGTTTTATGTTAAGTTTATAGTCTAGTTTTTAAGCCTCTTCTCAGACTCTCTGTCATAAACTATCTTCCCAGTACTCTGCATTCAAGGCTGTTTGGCTGGTTTCCTTGAGCACATTTAAATCTTTGATCTACGGAAGACAAATCCCGACTATGGCTCCACTCTCATTTTTGCCCAAGCCCCACCCCCGTCTTGAAACACTCTGCCTTTGGTCTCTAAGACTCCATGTTCTCCCACTGCTCAAAAGGCATCACAGTCTTCCTTTCTCTGCTTTGCTTTCAGATGTTAGAGCTCAGCACGTAAACGTCACTGACCCTTCACTCTTCCTACACATCCATATGTCTCCGTAAGTCCTGCCTACACCCAGGGTTTTGAGCTGAGCCTTCTAATTTACTGCTCCCGTGAACGCCCAACTTGAACAACCATCTACCCACTTGGATGTCTTCATTTAAATAAGGATCTCGAGCATCGCATGTCCAAATCTGACCTGACTGAGCCTGGCATTGCCAGATCCTTCGCTTGGCACTGCCCTAGCCCCTCCCCAATGTTGTACCTGGTACCACCATGCTGGAAAATGGGCCCATGCCATGAGCCTGTGAGTCATCCCTGACTCCTCATTTCTCTCTTCCTCTGCATCCATCACTGTCAATATTTACTAATTTTATTTCCAAAACACTTCAGATCATCTCTCTCTTGCCATCTCTGCCTCTGCCAAATTCTAGGACAATAAGATCTTTCACTTGGCCTGTGCCCACACCCTCCCAATCAGCACTCTAGGGCCTGGTTTTTCCTGGTCTCCCTGGAACCACAGGTGCTACCAGGAGCTTTTAAAACTGTAAATCTGACCATACCATTCCATCTCAATCAATCTCCTTCCAATTCTCTTTCATATATACACATGGACACTTGAGCCCACATGTGCACACATACACACATACACACATACAAGTTCTTTCAATAATCCTTAAGAAAAACTCTGAAATCTTTTGCAGAAATTGTACTTTGAGCCATGAGAACCGAAATCTACTCACATCCAGGAAGTTATAATGAGGACCTGCCATTTGCATTGCCCCTGTAGGAACAAATAGGCATTTGGGGATGAAAATGGCTAGGGGAATTCCCATCAGAAGAGCACATCTATAAAGACACCGAGGTGATCAGGGACTCATCTTGTGTGACCAAAGCATTATTTATAGTAGTAAAAATAATAAAAATAAGTCACAGCTAGTTTCTCTCAACACTGGTGCTTTGCATACTCTCTTAGTTTAGATTCCCTTGAAGTAGAACCTGAGTGGGGGGATTCCTGTAAAGGTGACATTGCAGAACTCTCTGGAGAGGGGACAGTGGGGAGCAGGTCTGAGTGGGAGGAGCACAACAAGGATGTGCTCTCAGCTGGCGCTCCCGGGGAGCTGTGGAGTTGGTCACCCTTTGAGAAATGAGGTTGACTTTCAGAATACTACCCACACTTCCTTCAGGCTCATCATTCCCATTTGGTAGAGGACAACTTTCCAGAGAAGGGGCACCACTGAGTGGTTAACAGTCAACACAGACGTGGATGTGGGTGCACTGGCTGTCAAAGAGGACCTAGGAAGGCCCCAACAGAATTCCTAACCTACACCTCATATCCTGTTCCCACCACCCCAAGAGACAGGCATTAACCCCCTGCTCAGTAGGAAGCAGACATTACCTGCCCATGGGCACGTGGCCCATGCCAGGGCAAGAACAGCTGGAATGCAAATCCAGGTCTGCAGAGGTCCAAGCCTTTCCTCCTTTCTCTGGACCTCTTCCCAAGAAGAGTCTCATTCTTGCTCCATCATTGAAGCAGGAACTACCTATCCTTATACCTCTTGGACAGGGCCTGCTTTCAGCAGCGGAAGAGCTGGTCTTTGCACTGGCCACCCCAAGGTGGCCAATGGGGCTGCAGTCCTGTATTTTACTCTCAGGCCACCCAGGCAAGTCTGGCACAAAAGAAATGAAAGGTCTGCAGAAGGAGAACTGATTAATTTGCAAGAGCCAAGGCAGTTATGCAGGAATTTTGTGGAGACTTGCAAAAACCAAATAATGGAGGATACGTTTGTGAAAGTAACCTCAAACAACTCCTAAAAGCTGGTTTGAAAATTTTTTTAAAGGGACGCAGTTGACTGACACACACGCTCAATCTAGGTCACAGTTTCTAAATACAGATGGTGTTTCAGGAGAAGTGTTACGCTAAAGAGCAGGCTTGTAACATGGTAAAACTGGACATTCTGGAAGCAAATGCTTTCCAGAAATGGCTTCCTACCCATAGCTAGACCTTGGACATTATAGATGCCCAATACACACATTTGCCAGATGGGTAAAACTGGTATTTAACTGTATTTATCAAATATATTTTATGCTTAGCTTCTGAATACACTATTGGCTATGAGCCCTTCACTTTGGTCATATCTTTGCATGAGTCCTTCAGCAACTGGGACAATACAATTCCTGTAGAGGATGAGGCAGCACACTGCGAAGCTATTCACCTGTGTGTGAGCTCAGGCGCACACTCTAAGGAGAACTCTGGCCACCAAAACTAGAGGCCAGCAAAGTCCCACTGAGCTAGAAGACCTGCAGGTTCTAGGTGAGTCTGAAATATTCTTCAGCAAAATCAGAACTACATCCTGTGTTTCCCCACGAGATGGTTTGTGAAAAGCCCACAATGCTTTGCCATCCCTCCCACCAAGGTAAAATCTATTTCCCCCTTACTCCTTGAATTTAGATTGGCTTGCGTCTGGCTTTGACCAATAGAAAGAACCAGAAATACAGATGTACTGGTTCTAAGTCTAAGCCTCAAGAGGTCTTGTGGCTTCTGCCCTTGCTGCCCTGGGAACGCTCACCCCACCTTGTGAACAGCCTCGTGTTATCCTGCTGGAGAAAGACAGCTCATAGGCCAACCAGTTCATGGCTGCCCTGGAACTTATTGCCACCACTCAAGTGATTCTAGGCAAGCCCAGAAGAACCATCGAGTTCTTCTGCTGCCAAAGTTCTTCTGGTGCCAAACCACCAAGCAATGCCGGTTGCTAAGTCACTATGCTTGGAGGTGCTTTTCATGCAGTAAAACAGATATACTCTAAGAAGCCAGGATTGCTTCTGCAGCATTTGTTCACATTAAGGTTGTCTCAGGCTGCTGGGTGCATTTAGTTAATCTCAAGAGAATCCTGATGTCTTTCTCAGAAAGTGTAAGCTAGGGAAACCCTTTGAAGGAACTCTCTGGAAGTCCAACACCTTGTTCCACTGATAGCGAAAGTAGGGCTCAGAAAAAGAAGGGGCCACATCCACTCATACAAATATTTCCCAGAGCCTTCTGTGTGCTAGGGTGCATGACAGTGAGTAAGACAGAGCAGGCCGTCGCTCCACGGGACCAGTGTAGTGTGGAACCCAGACATTACTCAAGTCACCACACAGACAGTAGAGGACCACAAACAGTGAAAATTGTTATGAATTAAAATGACCCTGTGAGAATCACAGGGAGGGACCTATCTGAATGTGGAGGTCACAAAGAGTCCTCCAAGGAGGTGGCGTTTTAGGCTGAAACAAGTGGGCGGCAGCACTAGGATGGGACAGCAAGGTGAACATGGCTGGGTCACCTGGGACAAGTCAGTCAGTCTCTTCGAACCTCAGTTGCCTCAGCTCCAGCAGGGACGTGGTGGTAAGGTCTACTCATCTGCTGTGGAGATCAGCTAAAACACCAGATAGGGCTTTGAAAGCCATGAAGACAGGGGCAGAGAGCTGAGGGGCTGCTGTGAAGGGGCTGGGGAGGAAGAGGACATTTATTTGCTCCAAGTCTCTTCTCAAGCACTGTGTTCCCCTGCCCAAGTCTAGAGCAGATACAGCCCTAAGTCCCTCTTTCCCATCTCAGTAGAAGGACTGTGCCAGCATTTTCCACCAGGTTACAGCCTGTTATGGTTAACACCTAGATGTCTCCCTAGAGCCTCATGTACTCATAGGTAGGGATTTGGGGAGGTGACTGGATTATGGGGGCTAACAGCTGACTTGCTGTTAGAAGGTGGGGTCTGATGGAAGAGGCAGGTCACTGGGGGTGTGGCCCAGCAGGTTTGCCTGCCCCTCTGCGCTTTCTGCTTCCTGTTGGCCATGCCACCCTGCCTTAGAGCCCACCAACTAGGGGCTGAAACACGAACCAAAATAAGTCTCTCCTCCTTTAAGTTGTGGGTGTCAGCTATTTTGCCCCAGTGATGAAGAAAGCGCTAAGACAGAGCCAGAACTGATTTTACCACAGTAAGGTTCTGAAAGTAAGGGCTCAGTGCAGCACCCAGTGCTGCTGCATTAGACCAGACTAAGATGAGATGTTCAGAGGTAGGCTCTGGTCCTCTGAGATGAATTTATTTCCAAGCTGATTTAGACAATTAAATGACATCAGTGGATGCTTCCAGAACCTGAGGCCTTGTCCACTAGTCTTGCAGACTGGCATATATTAACACAGTGAAAAGACAGCTTTGTGGCAGCAGCATGAACTCCCATGGGGATGGGCCAGAGAAGGGACATGGTACTGGGGCCCCAGCACAAGCATCCTTGACATGGCAGGGAAATGGGTGAAGTGCTTTGGAGCTGTCCCTGTGGAGACACAGCATGCTCCCCATCAGCACTACACTCTAAGACACATCCTGTCTATGGCCCTGTTGGACCTGTCACAGAATGTAAGATACAAACATATCTGTGAATGAGTAGGTTTCTGTTTCCTCATCTGGAAAAAATGGCCCATCTTACCGGCCAAGGGGCCACCCAACTTGGGTTGCCACAGCAATAGACCGCAGAGGTTGGCTTGGACCAGGCTTGCCCTCCAGCTCCCAGAGCTTCTCTGCAGCTATGAACCTCTTCAGCCCGCGTCCAGCACCCTGAGCTGGGGCTGCTTCATGGGCTCCAGTGCCTCAGGAAACCACCCTTGGTTATGCCACAGCCCACTGTGAGGACACTCCTCAGCATTCTGGATGAGGATGCTCCCTGATAAAAGAAGGTTCGTGTTCTGCTCTCAGTGAAAAATTTTAATCCAGCTGGCATCTGTGAGCCTACAGATGGAGTTGAGCCAGCCTTGCCCAGGGAGTGCTGGGCCCCCTTCCCCACAAGGAACAACCTCACAGGAAGCCTCTGCTCTCCTCCTTTTGGGCCCTGTCTACAAGCCTTCCCAATGGCCTCAGACAACTACCTCCAGGTGGGTGGGAGACGCTGCATGGGTGTGTGTGATCCACCAGAGAATATGTCCTCAAGGGTGCTGCGCCACAGGCAGGAAACAGCAGGGAGCACAGGACATAGCCACTCACATGTCCTGAAGTTTGCCCTGAGCAAGGGGAATGTGAGAAACGTAGTCTGAGTCTCATCAGATCCTCAGCGATGTGCATTTGGAGCCAACAGCAGCCAAGTAGATGATTTCTAGGAAACACAGTAGTCCCTGTTTCACGGTCCCTTTTAAGGACTCAACTGATGAACATCCAGAAGAGGACAGTTGGGGCTGTGCCCCCCAACTCCACACCCCTCCTTCCTCTACCAGCAGCTCAGCAGCAGCCAACCCAAAGCTCAGACCCGGGCTCAGGGAGGAGAAGCACCCACCTGGCCAGTTGACAGGAGCTCTGGGTTTCCATCACTCATCCCCACGTAGGCACTGTCACCATCAAACTAGAACAGAGAGAGAGAAGCAGCTCTGATTAAAATGTTCTCAGGGAAGCACCAGGGAAGCAGCCAGAGGTCAGGAGACTATGCGCTGCGGGGATGGGCCTGGGGGCTTGAGGAAGTAGAACCTGGAGCCCAGGATGCTCCCTGGGTAGAAAGCACGGCCCCTATCCTGTGGTCCCTCAGGGCCCAGGTTAGCACAATTAATCCCATGTAGGATGGAGACAGGAAACCTTTTAGCTCTCTCTACACCTTGTCCATAGACGCAGTAGGCTGCCTTTCTGGGAACTGAGCATCCCACCTTTGGAAGTATGCAGAGACCTCTCTTAGCCAAAGCAATACCAGGCAGCTTACCAGAGCTTGGATTCTGTGTGGACCACCTTTCTCCACAGTACTTGGGCCATGTCAGCCTGCCCTAGACATGTCCCCAGTTCTTCGCCCTCTCCCTTATCTCATTCTAGAAGCCACAGACAGTGAGGACAATGGTAGAAATCATGAGGAGAAACTATAGTTCTGTGTTCAAGAGGTTGCCAAGCCTTGATTCAGGAAGAGTTTCCCACAACAGGGAGCAGTTACAGTGAGAGAAATGGTGCTCTCAGGCCCTGGCTCCCTCTTCACCCTGATGTGTGATGCTGAGTTGGTGTCTGAACCTCTGAGGATCCTTATGGGATCCTTCTTCACTGGATGTTGCCATCTAGAGCATTTTACTCACATGTCACTATGGACCACAGGTCACCAATTCCAGGTGGTTCCCTCCCTTGAGCTAAGGGTCTGAGACGCAGATCCCAGAAGCAGAGCCTGAGACAATGGTTCAACACATTTGATTTTTGAGGACATGCTCCTCAGGTATAACTTGAAGGTTGAGAGGAGAGCAGGACCTGGCAGTAGTTGAAGCTAAGCAAGGAGGTGGTCTCGGCTGGAGACTCACTTCAGCCTGATCCCAGGTAGCCCCAGAGCATGAACTGTACTGCACAGTAACCCCAGCATGGAGGAAGGGGCGGTCTTCTACGGTCCATGTAAATGAGTCAGTGGGTGTAGGCTGCCCTTAGGAGACACAGGCAGGCAAAATCTTCTGCACAAGGGAGCCTGAACTGCACCAGGGACAATTATCAAGAGGCTCATACCTGCCGTGAGCCTTCTGCAGCCAGTGTTATACAGGTGGGGGCAACTTGGCATGTTGTCTTAATTGAGCAATTTATAAGAATATAGTCACATGGTAGAAAATTCCAAAGGCACAAAGGGCAACACGGTGAAAAGCATCCTTTCTGTTCCACCTCCCAACCAGCCAGCCACTGTCCCTCCCCAGAAGTAATCATGCTGATAACTTTGCTGCATTCTCTCAAAGACAGCAGCATACACCAACACATTTTCTAATGACTTCTTCCACCCAAATGGCAGCACACCATGCACACTGTTTTGCACCTTATTTTTCTTGTAGCAACATGCATTGAGAAATGCTGTGCAAAACATAGCTCTTCCTGCTGGTACCTGGTCTTTCACAGTAAGGGTGTTACGTAACACTTTTAGCAGCCTGACCACACGGGCAGTGGCTCTGTTTCTAGTCCTTTGCTGGCCCAACACTGTTGTCGTGAGTATCTTCATACATTCATCACTGTGCAAGGGTATGAGCTGATCTGTAGGGTTCATCTGCAGAATGTGGAGCCAATGGTATGCACATTTGTAACTCCATTCTCAAGCACCCATCATGGAGACCACAAAACTCCACACCACCACAACCACGCAGATGTCAGTCCACAGCCTTCCTGCCAGAAGCTTTGTTCAACAACTGGCTCAAATGCCTGCTTCCCCCCAGGGGGCTCTGAGAGTCTACTCCCACCTGCTCTGCCTTACGTTGTTCTTTGTTACCCCTTAACTCTCTAGCATTCTCTACCATTTACTTATTTATCATATTCATTGCTTGAAGTTGGATTCCCCTACTAAACTGGAGGGTCTTGGGGGTCAGGGATGTGAGTCTATCCATGCACTGATGCCTTCCAAGTTCCCAGAACTGTGCCTGCGAAGAGTGGATGCTCAATAAATACTTGTTGACAGACAGACAGACAGACAGACAGACAGACAGAATGTCTCTTGCCAGGCCAGTCTTCCTATTGAGGCAGTGAAGTTGGTGGTTACAGTCCTCCCCAGCACAAATGTAGGCAATATTCTCTGGTGATTGCTGGATTACGAGACGAAAGGGCTGTGCCATGTCTAGTGGCTGTGTACTGACTACAGATGCAGGACTCCCAGAGCATATGCTTCAAGGCCTTCCACAGGGGCCACTTCCTCCAGGACACCTGCCAGGCCCTCTCGCTGTCCCTCTTCAGATTGTCCCACATCTGTCATCTGCCCAGAGGATGAGGGCTGGAATTGTGTCCTGGTCATCTCTGAAGATCAGGGAAGGGGCCTCAGGCAGGCATCAGTGAGGAAATTATGATTTAGGAAGAGCAGAGGCACTTGTAACAAAAGCTCCTGAGTACCATTTGACTTGTCAACTTAGCTGCTTATTACTTTGACAAAAGTGACTTTTTTAAAAAAAACTGTACATAATCAATGAGTATATTCCAGCAGAAATAATTAATTGGAACTGGAGAAGGACTAAGTTTAACCAGATATTTGAAGCATTTTGTAAATCACTAGTAAGCAAACACTATAATGTAGATTTAAAATACCACAAGATGTAACAAAAGGCATAGAAGGGAATACATCCCCCAGACCTGTGGCATAGCTACTATTTATGAAACATAGGCTAGAAAAGAACCACCACAAAAGTAGAGGTCACTTTTGTGGCCTCCTCCCCTAGTGAGCACCATACGCAACTGATAAATACACAGTGAATGAACGACTATAGCTGGCACTGAGTGACATGCTTTATATAAAAGATCCCATTTAATTCTTACAATCATCCAGTGAAGAAAGTATTTTTCCTCCTGTTGAAACCAAGGAAACAGGCAAAGCATGAGTAAATAGTTGCCAAAGATCACACGGCTGGGGAGAGAGCAGACCAAGTGATAGAGATCAAGATTTTTTTCTAGAACCTTCCATGTGACCTAATGGAGGTTTGAAAGTGTTTTAGAGGAACAGGAGAGCCAGGAATTGCCTGGAAAGATCTGGATTTGGAAAATGGAACCATTGGGAACAGGCAAGTGGTGAGACAGTGGAGTCTCATGAGGTCAGCACAGCAGGTTTCAAGTAGACGTAATCATTCATTCATTCAATCAACATCTAAGAAGGAGTTGTCCTGTGCCAGAGTGAAGTTTGATTCTGGCTTTCAGAGAGGGCTTGGTCAGTGAATACTCCCAGCAAAGTCGCAGTCTGCCTCACTGTGCGCTCCCTAGGTGCCTGGCCCAGTGCCTGGGGCCAAGCAGCTGTGCAGATGAGCCCTGAGCTAGAGGGAGGCCTAGTACCTGCCCACCTCTGACAGGGCTCTCTGGGGTAGAGCCCTTGTGAGGTAGGGAGAGTAAAGGGAGACTGAGGATGTAGGGTTCCCTTTGACTGGACTTCTGGGTCAAGAAGGCCTAAGCTGCTGCCCAACTCCCTCGCAGCATGGAACTGTTCTGGGCAAAGAACTTGCAGAGTGAGGAGATGGTCATAAAGTTGCTTCTTCCCTCTGACAGAGCAGGCCAACTCCTCCTCCTTGTGCACACAGACAAGATGGCAAGCACTTGTATCCATATCCGTAAAGGTACACGGCACACACAATGTACACAAGCCTAGCAACACTCTAGCACCACAAACCTGTGTTCCTGAGGGCCTATGTCACACCTAGCTCAGTGTTCAAGAGAATACTCAGTCACACATGTCTCATGGCCATGGATGACACAAAACAACACAAGTCATGTGCACAGAGCACCAGCACAAGTGTGCACACATCACAGCGTGACTGGTACACAATCCCCCCAGTGGGCACATATGCAAGAAAGGAGAGTAAGCCAGATGTGTGAGAATACACCATACATCTGTGACTATCACATGCAACACATACATATGAACACAAACATATACTGCATGTGCATGGAGAGACAAACATAGCAAAGTGTCACACGGAGTAGAATTCTGTGTATACTTCCCAGTGTATCAGTCCCTCAGACAAAAATCATTTTTTCATCCCACACGACCTTCGGCATGCTTTAAAATGTGAAGGAAAAAATGTGTAGGGAGAAACAACAGCCTAAGAATTGCCATGAAACGTCAGGAGAACATCCTCTTACCACTGACTGGAATAGATTAATTTTCCCCATTTCATATTCTAATTATAATTCCTTTTCCCATTGCCATCTTCAGTCCTCATTACAGCTGGAAGATTGTTCCGCAAAAGCCAGGCCTTCATCTTCTCTTCCCAAGAGTTTTGTCATGGAAATGAGTTTTGGAATCTGAAAGAACCCACATTTTCACAAATACCAAATGCATAGGGATAACCCTTTCATGACGGCCACCAAGGACACACTCAGAGACATCTAAAGGATCTGTCTCTCCTCACACAGTGTGGTCCCCTTAGAGAGGGCCCCTTGGCCCCTATTCCAACAGTGACCCCCGAGGCTAACCACACTATGTTCCTCCAAAGGACTTTATCATTTGAAAGGAAATGCGACAATCAAAATGTAAAGCAGAGGTCCCTGATCTTAGAGAGACAAATCCCAGCTCTCTCTTACCTCAGGCAAGTCCCAGCCTCAGTTTCATCATTGACTCATGACAGATATAAACTAAACATCTATGAGATCAAGTCATGTGATAAAGGGTGGATGAAAGGGGGAAGAGAATAAACATAGATATGGGTGGGTCCACAGGTAGGTGGCTTGACAAGTAGGTAGACGTATGAATGATGGATGGGTGGGTGGATGGGTGGATGGATAGATGGATAGATGGATAATAGGTTGTATTAATTAGCACTATACAACAGAAATACAAAGCAAGTCATCAGTGTAAGCCATGTGTTTAATTTTAAATATTATAGTAGCTACAATTTAAAAAATAAATATAGAATTAATCTGATATATTCTACTTAGTCCAAATATTTATACTATGATTTGAACACATAGTCACCACAAACCTACACTTATTAATGAGGAATGGATGAGAGGTGCAAGCATGCTTACATGGGGAGATGAACAGATGAGGACCCCAGAGATGTGGGGTGCACGGTTGGGATGAGTGGGAAAGCACGGGTGGATAGATGAGGCGGGCTAGCTGAGTGGACATAAAGAGACAAGTACATGGGCAGATGGCCAGGATGTAAAGTACATAAACAAGTGATGTTGGCATGGGCTCTGGGGTGCCCGGATTGATGCCTGAATGGGTGGGCGCTCTGGTGGATGGAATGGGGTAAGTGGGTGAGAGAGATAGTAGGTGGGTGAGTAGGGTTTCCTCCTCACTCTACTTGTATGTTCCTGGGATAATTTCATACCTTTTCAGGGTTGCAACATGTCACTGATTCATACTGCCTCACCTTTAGCCATGTCACCTCTAGGCATCTCCCCCATTGAGCCTATGAGCACCTTAAATTCTACACATCCAACAATGAACTCATGCCATGAGTACAGACTTGCCCTTTCTCCAGCACCTCTTATCACAACAGAAGGTGCTGCCTTCCACCCAGCCTTACCTCTGTACCCCTAGGAAGCCCTGGACTGCTCTCCTCCTATCTTCTCCCAATACAATCACCCTCAGAAACCTTACCCAGCTCTTCCACCAATCCGTCTTCCTCCCTCACTGTCACTAGGGATCTTTGGGTTATTGTTTCACTCCTCCAATTAAAACTCTGCTGGGACTACACACCACTTAGCTGTGGATCCAGACCCTCCAAGACCACCAGCCCTGAGCTTCAGCTCCCAGTGTCCTCAGTGTTGTAGGACCCTACAGGGCCAGGCCCTTGCATGGAAATCCTGCATCAGTCCAGAACACTATCCTCCACTTCTCTGCTCACTGAAATCTAACTCTTCCTAGATCCTTTTTCCCCCTGGCAAATTGTTCCACCTAATAAATACATTGCATTAGATAGGACAGATCATTAAATTACTTCATCTGTTTATATTCTTTTTTTTCTTTTTTTTCTTTTTTTTTTTTTTTGCGGAACCGGGAATTGAACTCAGGCCCTTGTGCTCTATTTATATTCTTGAGTGCAACCTGTACGCCCCCATCAACAACCAACTTTACCTGTGGTTAAATAACAGACTGGGTAACAGCACTAATTCCTGAATCTGAGCTCTAGTTCCACCACACACTGACTGTGGCCTTGGATTTATCTTCTCTTTGCTTAGTTTTCTCATTTATAAAACTATAACAATGGCTGCTAGTTTTCCTGCCTCTAGAGGTTCATGATATCTGCTGTCAGATATGAGTTAATATCTGCAACAAAATGTTTAATAATGTTAACTATTTTGTCAGTTAAATGTTATCTATTATTATTGTTATTATATGATAGGCTAATAATACCTGCTTATCAGCCCTCCCCCAGACCAGCCAATGACCTTGTCTCCTATATTAGTGACAAATTATATCCCCTGGACACTCTGCACTTTCCCCAATTATCTATGTCACACTCACAGTGGCCTCTTGTCATTTAGTCTGGAAGGTGAAGCATTTTCATCCTGTTCAATCCAGCCTCTTAGCCTTGACCCCAACCCTCCCAGGTCTCCCACCTCACCAGTCCCCACTCATTCTTGTTCTTGGTCCTGGATCTAATTTAAATATTCTGAAGCAGAGTGAACTCAGCCAGTGCCCTTGTTATGTCACAGCAGGTCAGTGTGCTAAGGAACAAGATCCCCAACATTTTGTTGCTGTTCCCTGGAAAGCGGAAAATGTGATTAAATAATCCCAAAGCCCTGAAACGTAGGGAAGGCAAAGGGGTCCCGTGGTTACAAAGGGGTGGCAGCCATTTGCTGAGCGGTAGCTGGCGAATGCTTATTGAGTGCCAGACATCACACCAGATACCAGGCATACCATGGTCATCAGGACACAGAGCCCCTGGCCCTCCAGAGAAGCTGACAGTTCTCCAGCTTCCTTCCTACTCCACAGATCTGTAAAGCAAAAGACAGGCCCATCTTTGACGGAGCTACAAACAAGTAATCACAAAACATTTTGTGATTGGTCAGTGACAGCTTTGACATTACTCATCCTCTGAAAGCCAACCAATCAATAACAGTCTTACTCCACTAGCCACGTGTTGGCAGCTAAGGACAGCCAGCCCCAGAACCTCTTATTCTGAATGTCTTTCTTGTCCCAGAGCTGCCCTAAACCTCGCCAAGACTAGCTCTTAGCTTGATTTAGAAAGACTGCCTTTGGAAAGTAAGGCAATGAATTCAGCCTCATGTTTCAGAGATTTGACACATGTGACACAGGCTGGAATCAGGTGAGCCCAGGAATAGAAACAAGGAAGGGGGCTTTCAAGAGACAGATCCTGCAAACAGTGGCTTGGAAGCTCCCTGAGGGAGGACACACAGGCAGTGGCTGGGCAAGAGCAGGGAGATGACATCTAAGACTACAACTGCACGCAGGGGCCAGTGACGCCTACTGTATTCCAGCCCTAGTCCCGGCACTGTACCCAGTCATCTTATTGGAGCCCCCTACAGATCCCAAGGCTCCACAACCAGGCCCATGGCAGAGAAGGGCAAGGCTAGACCCAGGGTACTGGGAGCTTGCCAAAGCCAGCCAGCCCTGCTGAACTTGGCACTGACCCCAAGTTGGGTACCAAAGCAACATTTGTTCTGAAGGTACCACGGCTCCTCCCCTCTGCACAGACACAGATCAAAGACCAAGAACGCATAACCTTCAGTTCAGCCGGTCACAGACACCACGAGATACGCCTCACAGAGATCCGCCTCACAGAGATCTAAAGAGGAAACAATCAAAGCAGCACACACTGTTTCCACCAGCCCCATTGGGTCGCGGGAACGCCCACTCTGCACAGATAGAGCGCAGCTCAGAAGATAGAGGCAGTGAACGTGGCAGAAGCAAGCACGGCCCTGCTGAGAATGCGGTCACACGTGCAAGTCTCACGAGGAGATACGCATCAGGACCAAGGGGGGCTGGGGCTGGGGCTGGGGAGGGGACAGAGGTAGAGAGGTCTGTGCAGGGGAAAGAAAGCTTGGACTAGGGCACGATGGCCAGGGAAGCTCAATGGGCCCACATCCATCACCACTTGTAGAAGCGTGATAGCATACGGCTTATAAACACAGGCTCTGACGCCAGCCTGCTGGAGTTCAAACCCTGGGCTTACTGTATTTACCGTGTGTGTGTGTGTGTGTGTGTGTGTGTGTGTGTGTGTGGTTGTTTTTTGTTTGTTTGTTTGTTTGTTTTTTAACGAAGTTACTGTCTCATTCTCCTTACCTTGACAATGGGTATGAGTGTCTTTAGAATTAAATAAACTCAGTATGTAATGTACTTAGAGCACTGCCTCACAGTACCAAGAATCCACTCAATAATTGTGAACTATTCCTTCTTTGACTACTGAATCATTCCTGCAATTCCTTTTTCTGCAGATGATGAACCAAGGGGCTTCCCACAAACCTCTGAAGTCTTAACCACAGAACAGATCCCTGGACCCTCGGCCTAGCATATGCAATTTGAAGTGAAATTTATAGGTTAAAGTCCATAAGAGAGTACAACGGAGGGGTTATCTTCCCGAGGACGATGACTTTTGTTCTTTGTTCCTCAAGTATCAGACATCAATTTCTCTCCAAAAAATGTTGCTTTAGATGGGTGCTCCTGCTTTCCTAGGCAGGATGCTCAGAATCCTTAATAGAAATCCAGCACTGTGATCGAGGCTCAGGAAGGCTACAGAATCTGCCCAAGGCCACATAGCCAAGTTGTACACAGGCTGAATCTGCAGGCCAGAATGGTAGCTCCCAAAAGCCCGTGCTGGCTTCCTACCCTGAACATGTGGGACCAGAACAAGTGATCTCATGCCTCTGGAGCCCTTGCCCCTGTAGGGACTCTCACCCGCACTACTAATAGGCGTTGATGCTGTTTGTTCTGGTCAGTACAAAACTATCACGAGTCACAGTCACAACAGACACCACCACGAGTGCTACGTGGCACCCTGTCCCCGTGGAAGGTAGGAACCACTATCCTCACTTCACAGTCGAGAGCATAAAGCCCATCTACCAGGCTTAGACCATGCTTCTTGTACACTTGTGCTGTCCAGATTAGTGGCCACCAGCCACTTGGAGTGTGGTTCGTCCACACTGAGATGCATCTGAGTGTATAATACATACCAGGTCTCAAAGACCTACAACCAAACAACAAAAATAATGCAAAATATTTTATCAAAAATGTTACCTGTTACCGGTTAAATGTTAAAATGATACTTTACATATACTGGGTTAACTGAAATACACTAAAGTTAATGTCATGCGTTTCTTTTTACTTTTTGAATATGGCAGCAAGGAAGTTTACAACCACCTATGTGGCTCATGTTACATCTCTGTTGGACAGTGCTGGTCTACAGGATGCCTTGGCCGCAATCTGCTCCTGAGTCAGAATCTCAGACCTACAGCAGCTGACATCAGCAACAGCCAAACCCAGTTCTCCATGTAGATGTGGGAAGAGTGAGGTCCACGGATGGAGCAGCTTAAGGTAAGTGTCTGATAAAGAATTCATCCAGCAAATGTTGGATGAGGCCTTACTACATGTTCCTAGTGCTATAATAAACAGAGAACAAAATAAGGAGCTTTGTGCCAGTCCAGGCCTTGGTCCTGTGCCAAATTACAATCTGCCCAAGCAATGCCAGGGCCAGAGCCACAGGGTTCCACACCAGAGCTGGCTCAATCCACAGCTTCCACCCAGAGCAGACCCATCTCCAAGGCCACCACTGAGTGTCACTAGTGGGTCCCACCACAGCACAGTGGACAGCCACAGACAACAGAAGGGCTTCTGGGTGAGGTGGCCTTGTGGGCACAGCATGGTGGCCCGACAGGCCTGAGTTTCTTCCAGGGTGCACCCACCGATAATTCTCACATCGACTGCATCGCTGCAGATTTATGGCAAAAATTATCTTCTCTCTCAGCTCCACTTAAAGCCATTTGGAGCTCGCTCCCATCCCCGATTATAAATCTAATTGCACATTCCAAACAGACAAGCACTCATTAAGCTTTAATTATGCACATGTTGTTTTCAACAAACATTTTCATTTGGCCGCTGTGAGGGGGAACGGTTCCAATGGGGGCTGTAGTCAATGGGGGCTGTAGTCACTGCACGAGGCTGTAGGGAGCTGGGCTGGGAAATGGGTCAGAGTGTGGCCCAATGAGGTCCTGAGGGCTAAGGCCAGGAGGCCATCAGATTGTTCTCCTGAGTCTGTGGCCTTCCACCTGGCTTGAGCCACAGGAGATCCTGACAAGCGTGTTCTTGGCTGATTCAAGCTGGAATTAACAGGCCTCCCTGGAGATGGCGAGACGGGAAGATCCACAGCCCTGCTCCCACTTGCCCCATACTGCAGGGGGCACCTTCATCCTTGAGCCCTACCATCCAGTCCCTCCTTCATGCACTTGTTTCGTCCACAGTGATTTACTGAGCTCGGACTAGTCAGGCAGTAAGGAGCCAGCAGGGACCACAACAGACAAGTACAGTACTGCCCAAGTGTACTCTTTGCCAAGTCCCATTTCTGCATAGGAGAAGAGCTCTGATCCTTCACAGTAATGTACAAGGCCTTTGGGAACCCGCCCCTGCCAGCCTTCTGTCTTCCAATGTGAGCCAGCTCCCGGTGCGTCCCACGCAGGCTGTGCAGGGCAGTGTCTCTACTGAAACTCATTCTTTTTCTTTCTCACACAGCTGGAGCCCATTCAACTTCCATGCCATCCCCTCCTAGGAAGCCACTGCTCATGGCTACTCTCAGCCCAGACCTGCTGCCCTTCTCCTGGGGACACTCACAATAGCATTTACTGGAGCAAAATGCCATAATGGATGGCCCCGTGCATGACTCCTAGGATGAGGCTGATCACTACACCCCAAGGTACCACCTCATCTGAGAACTGGATAGAAAGAGTGCTACTCAGTAAGGCCCTAAGCAAGCCCCCCTGGTCTGTGGAGCTCAGCTTCCTCAGCTGTACCTGGAGGAGCTGAAGGGATGAGCACATGCTGGGCCCCTCAGCAGTTCTTTTGATTGTCAGTTCTATGCTGTGTCCAAAGCAAGGCCTCCCGGACTTCACTGCAAGGGTGGCAGACCTGCCCTCTCAGAGCTGGAGGAGACTGCAGGAAAAGCACAGCGAGGGCACACGGCTAGACACTGGTGGGCAGGCTGGTGGGAACCCCAAGGTCCTGCCCTCTGGAGCTTTTGGAAATGGAAACTCACGAAATACAAGTCTGAAAATGGAATCCAGAATTAATTCAGCATCTGTGTTTATTTAGGGCTGAAAAACTGAGAGGTGAAATCTATGAATGAAATTTATGGGGGAGTGCGATTGTAGGGTGAGGGACCCAGGATGGGCAGAGGCAGAAGGTCAGCCTGTTCCAAGGGGAGCTTTGGTGGCAGGGCGGTGGGAGATATTCCAAATTGAAGCCAGGAGCCAAGCTCGGTATTGCCAAAAGGACCAGTCATAGGGGCAAGGCTGCCCAGGGCTGACCGGACATCCTCTTTCCCCCCAAGGCAATTCCCAGGGAGAGCCCCAGCTCTGAGTGCAAGAGCAGGAAGAACAGATGACCCAGGTCTGAGGAGAAGCAGGGTGACCTGGGATGGTGTTCCCTACAGCTAAGATCACTTATCCATTCTAACTAACTTGCATAAAATCAACACAACACTTGCAAACAAGCCAGGCACTCCTCTCATGGATTTACAAATATTATCTCATGCCCTGCTCATAATGACCTTGTGACATAAGTCACTATTGCAAAGGCCCCTGCTTCACAGATGAAGAGACTGAGGTCAAGAGAGGTCACACGTGTAGTACGTAGCAGAAGAAGGACTTGAGCCCAGGAACCCCCGCTCCCTCCGGAGTCCCTGCTCCATTGACAAGAGGCTAAGGCAGTCTGCGGTCCAGCCCTGCTCCCTCCCACAGCGCGGAGCTGTCCAACTCCAGGCTTCCCCCCAGGGGCCCTGCTGCGGTCAGTGGTCCAGAGCCCTGGGCTGCTCAGCACTGCCAGTATTGGTGCCTGACAATTATCTATCCTCCAAGTGGTTGGGAACAAGGCCCAGAACTGATTCTTGCCAAAGACAATTAACTAAAAGCCACATGAGTGTACATCGGGTGTGATGGTGGCACGGGGAGCGAGAGTGGCTAAGACAATAAGCAGCAGATGATCTGGAAGATATTTTCTCCCCAGAGCTACAAAACAAGCCCTCAATCATGCCACAAAGGCCTTGTATTGTTGGGAGGGAAATATGTCAATGACAGCGTTGGATCGTGAGGTGGTTTTTAAAAAAAAAAGAACAACAACAAAAAAATCTTTTGAAATTGTAATTTGACCTAGAAAGGTTTTTCTAGGCCACTTGAACTTGGTGTTTCTGCATCTAACCCCAAAATCTAACACAGACAAAGCACCAGGCTCACTTCCTTCTGTCAGTACCACATAACACAGGAAATGATATTTGTAAACACTGTGGATATGTGTTTAGGTATCACATTAGAGCAGCTCTGGACTGGGAGCACAGACAACACTGGAGCAGGGCAGGCCTGGGAGCCTGAAGAGCTGGGCTGCGTGAGCTGCTCATGGCCAGGGGTAGAGGTCTCATCTCACGCTCAGACACCCTACAAAATAGAAAGGGAACTGGTAGGGCTCAGGGAAGCATGCAGCACACCCTGGTGTCTCAGGAAGGTCAGTTCCCTGCTGTTCCCTCCAGAGGCCCTCCAGGCTGAGGATCACACTCTCTTGTCGGCCACACAGCTCTTAAGCCTGGTCTGGGCTCTCTCCTGAAGGTACAGGAGGGCAGAAGGGAACTCTGTCCCAATGGACTGTTTCTCCCCCAGAAAACAGAGTGTCAACTGCATTCTAAGACACAGTACATGCCAGTGAGTCATTCTAATTCATTCTTACAACCAAGCCACTCAGATAAACCGTAAGGTGCCAACCGGCTGAACTTCAGAGACTTCTTAGGCTGCCCCTAGGGAGGCCAAGGCCGCGTGTTGGTGGACAGTCCATGTTACTGGCAGCATCACGTCAGGACATATGACTACCACACTGTTGGGTCCACTGGGGCTGTGCCTAGAGCCTCCCCAAGCCCTGACCCAAGGATCTACGATGGCCCTAGCCAAGTGCCAGGCTCTTGGGAGGCCCCATAACACAAAACAGATCCCTGGGGGGCCTGACATCAAGTTGGGCACAGGCAGCAACACAAAGACACTTCCAGGGATGAGAAGTAGGTGATGCACACCTGTCAGATAGAGGGACCAGAGTGAGCGAGGCCAGGCAGCAGGGAAGGCGTCAAGCCTGGTGTCCATTTCAGGGGGAGGAGCGTGTCCACATGTCAGTAGGGATGACTGCAGCACGGAATGGGTTGGGGGCACTGACATGTACTGAAAACAAACAAACACAGGTGAGAGGGTAAAGCAAAATTCACAGAGTAATGGGAGGGATGCCTAGTTTTGCCAGAGAGTAAAACATCCTGTGAAGCAACAATTAAGCTATGTGGGAGTGACATGAAATGAGAACTTTAAGTCAGTGAAACAGAACAAGTACGGAAAGGCCCAGTGAGGTACGGAGACACCATGATTAAAGAGGGCATGGAGCTTATGTCCGTTGCCATGTGACATGCTTTATACATGATACTTCACTCAATTCTTGCCATAATCCCAGGAGGGAGATATTAATGTCCAGCTTGACCGAGAAGAAAAGGAGCTCAATTTAATCAATGCATGCATGGTTCACACAGCTTCCAAGTTCCAAAGCCAGACTCTCAACTCCGCTAAAGCCACGCTCAGAGCAACCATTCTATTTTGTCTCCCCCTTCAGAAACAAAGAGACAACGAGCTATTGTTTAATAAACAGAATGAAGGGCTGGTGAGATAGCTCAGCAGACTAAGTATCTTTGGCAAGCACAGGGACCAGGGTTCGATCCCCAGACCCGTATGCCTCACGGGCTCTGCCCCCGGGACACACTAAACTGATGACCAAGTCTGGGTGTGGTGGTGCATGCCTATAATCCCAGTGCTGGGGAAGCTGAAAACAGGAAGATCACTAGGAACCCAAGCTGCGTAGTGAGAACCTGTACCAAATACACAAAATGAAAAAAAAAATTCAATAAACAGAATGAGGACAACTGGGTTAGCTTGTTTAGGGGCATAAAACTAGATACATAGGGCAAGAGGCCCTCCAAGTGAATTAAACAGTTAAGTGTAAACAGTCACATTAGAGGGAAACAATCAGAAAAAAGAAGAGACTGGTGATCAGATCTGTGGAAGCAGGATGACTTCCTCAGCCTTGCAGCAATCACAGAGGGAAAGAGATTGACAGATTTAAATATATACGCATTAATATCTTCTGTGGAAGGAAGCATAATAAAACTGAAATGAAAAGGACATCAGACTAAGAAAATATCAGCGCCAACTACGAGACAGTTAATATATACGATGCAGAAATGGCGCCGTCAAATTAAACAGAAAGCAAGATACCGATAGACAAAAAGACATAAGAGTCAAACAGAAAAGTCACATGAGAGGCAATATTCTGAGAAATGAATGCACAGAGGAAAACGTACACTTGATTCAATAGGAAGTGGAGAAATAAATGCATCTGAAAACAATCTACGATCATGAAACTAGAATATTTCACACCATCGCTATCGTGGAAAATGGCTTCTAGTGTACTGGAAAGCAATATGGTGGCCACCACTGGACAGAGGGCCAGCTAGAAGCAGACAAGCAGGCGAGGACCTAAGGGCCTGCCTGTTTGTCCCCAGTCTACCAAGTCTTGTTGAAAACAGCCTTTCGGTCTGAACGCTGAGGGTGGGACCAGTGAGGTGCAGGACAGAATCTCTGTCCTAAAGCTTATGGTATGGGGAGTGACAACACACTAGGAACCGGGAAGGAGCCACAGTTGGAGCCTTCTCAGAGGAGGTGGCTTTCTCAAAGCCCTGCCATACCCAGGCAAGGTGACAGCACCAGCAGGAAGGAAGAAGGCAATAGGAAGAGCATGACCTAACCGCTTGTTGAGTAAGGAGACTAAAAGACAAACAGGGCCACACCGGGGAGTTGAGAGGGAAACCCTAGAACGTGAGCTGCGTTCTTCAGGGAGGAAAATGGGCTGGAGAAAATGAGGCTGGAGTCTTCCTAGGAAGCCAGACAGAAGAGGCTGTGAAGATCCAGGGGCAGGACCAGTCAACAGGCTTTTGAGCCAGACCTGGCCAGTGAAGAAGCACTGGGTAAAGCAGTAAGTAAAACAACATGACGGCGATTCAAAACTGGAAGCTCACATGGATGGCTGCCACAGGAGCAGGTTGGGAGCTGGTGTAACATTGCAATGGCCCCAGCGAGGCTTGTGGAATCTAGACTGAGTCTCAGCGATGAATGGACACTGATTGCCAAGAGCAAAGGATCATGCAGGAGTCAGAAAGGGGGTGACTCACCCAGATTACAAACCCTAATTTCCTCTCCTCGGTCACACACTTCCTTCTGATTTTGTTTTTTTGATGAGTCACATAATATTTTTTTCTCCTCTTTTAAACTCGGAACAAAAATGTCTGAATATCTAGGCATCCTTTATCCTGAGCTTTAACCTCTGCCCTGAGCCAGCAGAGCCCAAATTAATCCCACGTGACGAGAAGATTCAGGCTGCTGAGGGGCAAAGAGGAAACCAGAGGCACAGGCCCTGTGGTGGCAGCAGCTGTCAGAGGCCCTGTGGACCCTCTAAGCCTCGGAGGAACCTGGGCAGCAGCTCACAGGTCTATAGCCCTTAGCCAGCGCCCATGCAGTTGGAGAGTCTAGCATCTGTCTAGATTTCAGAAAAGTGATGAAGTCCCCATTCCACAAATTATGGAACAGCTGACTGGGGTCCAGGGCAAGTCCTGAAACCAAACATTTATGAATCTGCAGCAGCACAGGATGGATAGTCACACACAGAGATTAGGGTTACAAAATGCCACACATCAGGTCAGGTCAGGGTCAGGGCCATTGACAGTGTATTTACAAAACAACCTTTGGTTCCAGAGCCTTCTAGATTTTAGATAAGGGACTTTTGAGCCTAAATCAAGCATTGGTTACATAGGTAAGCATCCTTCGGGGCTGAGGATATAGCTTAGTGGCACAGCACCTGGCTGGCAAGCATGAGGTTGTGAGTTCAATTCTGGTACCAAAAAAAGAAATCCTCTGCGAGACCAACCCCTCTGTATGTGCATTGCACCGATAAGGAAATTGAGGCTCAGAAAGGTAAAGCGAACTGCTCACAGCAGTTGAGTGGCTGACCTGGGCTCTGAACCTTCACAGCAGTTGTGCAGCTGACCTGGGCTCTGAGCTTATGTCTGCTGTCCTTCTCTAGATTCATGGATTCCTCCAGGAGGCTGAAATGCCAGGCAGGCAGAGCATTGCACATCACCAGGCATGTGGGCAGCACGAGCAGGTGGCCAAGGGTGATGCAGCCGGAATGCTGCTGTTCAGGTGGTGAGAGCTCTCCTGCCTTGGTCTCCTTCAGAGTCTCTGGAGGCAAATCCAGGAGCATCCAGCATATGCTCCAATATCCCCGGTGCTCAAGGCCCATCCTTCTTTCTTCTACAGAGGCTGGATGAGTGACTACTTTGTACTCTAAGGATGGGGCTGGGATGGACAAAGGGTCAAGGTAGACATGGTTCCCACCCCTGCAGGACTCAGGGTCCACTAGGAAAGGGAGGCAACAATCAAGCAAAAGCACAAAAGTAGCTACAAACTGTGATAAGTGCTATGAAGCAAAGAAAACACAGAGATAAAGATGGAAAAACAAGTCTCTGTCTAAGGGTGGCGATGAAGCTGAAGGAGCCTCGAAAGAAGGGGTCATCAGGCAGTGAGAAGGGACAGGAAGGGACAAATGCAGAGTCCCCAACTCAGCAAGTGGAAAGCTCTCCTGTGGGGGGAGGTGCGCCTGGAGCAGAGGGGTGGGGCAGTGTTCACATTGAGGTCCTTGGGGCAATCTGTCCTAAGGTGCTCTGTAGGAAGCTCCTGGAGGGGTTTTGTAGGACAGCAATATACATGGTTTCTATTTTACAACAAGTTTCAGGCAGCCATGTGGAAGAAGGGTTTCCCA
>NDGM010253318.1:0-10789 GCA_002564305.1 Octomys mimax | reverse complement strand
TGGGAGGCTGTAAACAGGCAGATCACTACGAGTCTGATCTAGTAGTGAGACCCTGAACACTCTATAGACCCTTCCCTAAAATTAAAAAAAAAAAGAAAAAGAAAAAGAAAAAAACAAAGAGGTGCTAGGAGAAGCTACGGAAGGCAGCAGGAACAAGCAACAGCAACGGCTGAGTTTTGCCAGCCCACATTTGCCAGCTAACAAGCATTTCACTCTTGCCCTAGCAGAGTGAGACAGTTCCCATGCAGGATGAATGATGGGGACCCAGAGTAACTGCTGAACCTTATCACTGTTTCTTCCCCAACAGGGCAACAGGCTTTGGATTCCTGAATGCACTCTGCAAAGCGGCCACCGTGCTGGGTAACCTCATATTCGGCTCTCTGGTGGGCATCACCAAAGCCATCCCCATCCTGCTGGCCTCTACCGTACTCGTGTGCGGAGGACTCGTGGGGCTGCGCCTGCCCGACACACGAACCCAGGTCCTGATGTGACGGGAGCAAAAGTCACATCTGTGCACTTCCTTCTCCTGCCCTGGGTCGCGTCTCTGGATAGACTCAAGGCTTTGGATTTTTCATGTCTAGAAAAGTGGTCAAATATCAGAACACAACCTGTTGCTGTGACTTGACGTTTAGATGCACATCGTCTTCCCTGTCCATATGTTTTGCGCTGGGTTATTTTCCATGCATTGTTATCTGTCCTGCGATGCTGCTTCCCCCAGATTAGCGGTGGAAGAATTGCTAAAATGTGCTCATTGGCCAGGCTTCCTCGAGAGGCTGTTCACTGAAGGTTCAGATACTAAGAAAAAAAAAAAAAAAAAAAAAAAAGACTATTGAAAGAAACAGACCCTGCTCTGAGTGTAGCTTTAGCAGGAAATATATGTTGGCATATTATTACAGTTCTGCTGAGGAGAAGGATTCTTTTTTTTTTTTTTTTAAGCAGAGTGCTATTTCCTGTTTACTTAGAAAAGGACACCCAGCAATTTTTGCTGTTACAGCAGAGCCTTCAGAGCAAACCATGTGGTACACACAGGCTGGGGTGGGGCCCTTGCAGGCAGGCAATGAAGGTAACTGTGCTGACAAGAAAAACAAAGGCCCAAGCAGTTAGCCACGAAACCCAGTGAGCAGAAGCAAGGTTTCTGATGGAGAGCCTGACTGAACTTCTAAAGCCACAGAGGGAAAGCACCATAGCAGTGCCAGTGGCTGTGGTGTGCTCATAGCTCACGGTGTCTTGAGGTCAGTTTGCCTCCATTTACCCTGTCCTCACCGCAACCCAAACACCAGGGGTGCTGCCAGATAGCACGTCTAGGAAAGAGAGTCACTTCTTAAAACCACCTCTGAGCCAGGTGTGGTGGGACAGGTTTGTAATGCCAGCACTCTGGAAGGCTAAGGCAGGAGGATCACAGGGTAGAGAGAGGGCAGCTTGGGCAACTGAGTGACTTAGTTGTCTTAGTGCACTGGCCCTGGGTTCAATTCCCAGAATCACCCCAAAAATTAAAACTACATCTGCCTTCCTGATTTCTCTAGCCTAGAGAATATTAGTGGACATCTTAATTGTAATAAATTGCAAATTAGGAAGAAACTCGTGCCCATAGCCATCTAGAAATGCAAATAGTACCTCTCCTGGTACCTGCTTTCCAAGGAAAAATCTCAGCTCACCCTTTTGGTGAAAGTTGACATTCACCTTCCTATCGGGCATCCTGGAAATAGGTATCCCCTCCAACCTCTACCTGGGCTGGCACCTGGTCCCAGAGCTGCCCTGCACTCCAGAGGGGCTTGCATAGACTCGGGGTGTCTCCTGGCACCATCTGCCTGCTCCCCTTTACCTCTGGAGCCTCCCTGGACTGGGAAGCAAGAGGTCCCCAGGACGTTCCCACAGGCCAGCTGTCAACTAAGCTTTCTCTCCCTAGCCTCCACCAAAACCCTTTTACACATCTTTGAAATCTGAAGCCTCCTTGTAGACTTGCAGCCAGGAAATAAATCCCATATTTTAAAGAGGTTCTTTTTTCAACTTTCCCTGTCTTACAGGAGGGGGAGCCTCATTACATCTTCTAGGATGTCACAGGGAGGCCTGGGGAGGGGCAGGCTTTTGTCCCTGCTCATCTTTTCATCAGATGTCCTCACTCCCTGGGGCTCCTTGGGCTCCCTCCTGTCCTCAGGATCCCCCTTGAGTCAGCACTGAAAAGCGTCTTTCCCTAACAAGAGCCATAAATCAAACAAACTCACAGAGGGGTGCCCAATGTGGGGCTGGGCAGGAAGAAGGGGTCTGGGGGAAGTGGGTGTGTGTCAGGGACAGAATTCAAACCAAAGTCTGCAGGGATGGGAGGAAGAAGGAAAATCAGCAGACAGTGGACATGACTTCTTTTGAAAGCTATCAACAAAGCAGGAAAAGAAAACACACACACACACCACACCACACACACACACACACACACACACACACACATGCTCTTCTGTCTCCCATCCTATTGTGGGAGACCCAGGAAAGCAGTCCATGTGGACTTACTTCCCTGCTTCTCTACCCCTGGATTTTTCTTCTTTACAGAAAGACCTTCTGGGGAGTGAGCAGGTCTTAAGTGGTGTATGAGAGCAATTGCAAAAAGTGAACCTCTCATCCAATGTCCAAAAGCAAAGCAGCAAGGTGCGTGACTGTCACTGCTGCTGGCTGTCCATGAAAGTGAACCTGGCTTACTAGACTGTCCTTTGTTTTCAAAAAGTCTGTTGTCCATTGCAGATGCTAAATGCATAAAAGATCTGTGAATCAGTGGGACACAGATACTGAGACATTTTTATCTGGACACTCTGGTTCATAGACTCCCACCCTGGGTCACTCTCAGCCTTCTTATCCCCTAAACTAAGCCTCCCAGGTGGCTCAAGAGGGATTTCTTTTAATCTTCTGGACAATGTGTGGTCACAAACCTTCTTGGTCACCGCCTTTTCTCCCTCCTATCCTTTTCCCTGCCTCCCTCACACTGTTCACCTCTCGATTTCGAGGGTTCCTGTTGCTTCCAAAGGTGTGAGCCTGCTGGGCAGACCCGTGGTGTAGCTGGGGATTAGGGTACAGCTGTAAGAGGTTAGACAAAGACTTGAAGTTGCCTGGGGGTAACTGGCCGCTGGCATGGGACATGCACCTACCATCTCATTTCATTTATAATGGAAGGAAAATGAAAGTGTCAAAACAAGAGCCTAGCAAACAATCCCAACTTGCTCCTCCATCTCCATCTCTTTTTTGAACTAAAATTTCCCCATAGCTATTGAGAATCAATTCAGAATGTTCCTAAATCCTGTTGCTATCACTGAATCATCTCAGGATAGCAAACAGCTGTGCTAAATTAGGAATTCCACACCACCTTATACCGGATGTTGGGTCTTTGGGCACCAACTTGTTGTCAGTTCTGCTGCCTGACTCGACCCAGAGAGACAAGACCATGAGTCCCACCCAAGCTCTGCCATGAGGCAAGAACCCAGATCTTACTTGGGAAAATGTGGGGTATTGGATCTCTGGTCCTCAGTTTTTCCATTGATAGAGATAATAATTAGTGTTCCTTTGCCCCTCAAGTTTTAGTGGATTGCTATGAAAAGTTTCCCCTTCTCTATCTTGTACTACTAATCCCATCTTTACCAGCACTAAGTTGGTTTGGTTTATACACAGAAAACTTTTAAAACTAAGCACATGTATAAAGAGGGCAAGATAACTTGTTTGGGAAGATCTTCTGGAACAGGCCAGAGAATGTGGTTTTGATGTTGCTTATGCTGCTTCTCACACTCCCAAGCCTTATCTGAGTGACTACAGCCCATCCAGGGAAGGGACTCACTCTGGCAGAAGTTTCTATAGCTAGAAAGCCCCTGACCACAGCGCTATGGCCAAGGTTGAAGCCCAAAGCTCCTCACACCCCATTGTGTACTTGAAATGTGGCCTTCAGCTTCTCCGTGATATTACCTCAGTTGGGAAATGCAGGTTCATCTACAAATCAGAGTTCAGGTTCGCACCAAGAACTCATTAGCTGTTTTTCAGACTATCTTAAGGAATCAAGGAGAGGTGGGAAAAGAAATGTGGTGGAGAGGAAGTCTGGGACATCACTGATAAAGTCGCAAGGACAAGAATAGGCCACTGCTGACCCATGCCAACCCTTCGGGTTGTTTCCCAGGTTCCAGTGGGAAAACCTTCTGGTTTCTTCTGTGAATCCAGGGCATAATATGATACTCTCCAGCTTCTTCTGTTTAAGATCAAAATAGTCTTTATCTGTTTCTTCAGTGAGACACCTTACCTGCACATACATGAGGTCTCTGAGGCCAACACTGTCTGATATTGGCCTTTCCCAGAGAAAAATGGTGTATTGTTATGCAGAGACATACTGGATGCATACCAGGTTTCTTTTTAATTCCCAGCTTGTGTCAAACTGAGGCTGATTACCAAACCCACAAAAACACCAGTCATGTTGGGACAACAAAGTCTACGCGGTCAGGCACCCCAAAGTGAACTATGGAGGATACATTTATTAGTTTTTGTTCCTGCTGAGCAGTGCATTTTGAGCAAAGCATCTCTTGTAACCCATGTGATGTAGACAAAAATAAATTGTGCTCTGGGCATGATGCATCTGTCGGAGGACTGCGGTGGTGGTTCTTTGTGTGCCATTTTCGCCTCTCCAGGGTGACTTCTTTCCTTGTCAGTGGTCTGTCCACAAGCAGACACAGAGCCTGTGCCAGGGCTGATGCCGTCTTTCCAAACAGCACCTACAGGCAGCTTAGCCACTCTGGCCTTTTGCATTTGCAGAGTTCAGTTCATGGGTTTATCTAGGCCCTGATGAAGGCTAGGGGAGAAGCTGGCTGGCTTTCATGTCCTTTTTCACTAGATATTTATGAAGCACTTCCCTTGTTCTAGGTATCGAGGAGCTGAGCTGTGTGTAGATAATTAACCCTTTGCAGGCTTTCAATGAGCAGGGAAGAAGATCCCCCCCTTACTTGTTGAGCCCCTTACCCCATCTTCATAAAGCATATTTTCTCGCCTTTGAAACTACATAGTAATTGGGATTACTTTTGACAGAGAAGACTCCTTGATTGTCTGACCTTTGTTGGAGGGATACTAACTAGTAGTTGGAAAATGGGAAAAACCAGACCCACAATATGCTGTCTTTAAAGATCACAAAGGAAATTGTACTAAGACAGTATTCAAGGAGAAGAGCAGCAGCGATAGCCCCATCTTTCTAGAGGTGCTTGTTTTAAAATTCTGCTCATTTCTTCTGAGGTTCTTTTCAGGGTCAGAAACTAGGGACCGTGGGGGGAATGTTCTAAAGCTATAGGCCAGGGTTTCTTTCCAGAGCCCAGACAACCCTTGTCCCCACCTCCCTGGTATTACTGTTCTGATGTCCCGATTGAGTCAAGCTGTCTTTGAAGACAGACTACAGCAGCTTTCCCTTCTCCACCTCTAGCAGAAAAGTGGCCTGGAAAAATGTTCTGACAGCCCTCACCATGCCAGGGCATACAGAAGCTTCGGTCTGGAGGCAATGTTTGGTGGTTGCAAAGTGTCTTTAATCTGCAAAGGACTTTTGGGGTCTGGGCTCAGGAAGGGGCCAAGACCAAGAGAAGGCAGGTGTCAGGGACCTAACTGCTTTCCCTCTCCACCAGCCCTGCACTCTATCCTCTGGCATTTTATATACTCTTTCTTCCTTTCCTGTGGGGTTCTTCCTCCTCTTTTCCCCATCTTGTCACCTTGTCACCATACAAAAAACAAGGCCAGGCTTTCCTAGGGCACTGGGGACTAAGCAGTGTGCCCACTTCTGCCTGTTGTAAGGCACAGATGGAGCGCACAGGAACAGGAGGAGTGTGGAGACATCAGCTATGGCCTGGCTGGATCTGACAGAGCTCCTGTCCCACGGCTGGATGTCCACCTGCTTCCCAAGCCTGCACCCTGGAAGGTACACAGAAAGGTGGGAATCGGAGTCTAGAACATCACCCCAGGAGTGGGACTTGCCCACCCCACCCCACCCCAGTGCTCAGCACTCCCTGGCCCATGGGGGGAAGGTAGCACCTACCTCTCCAGGTCTGCAGCGGACCCGACTTGGTGCTGGGGGACAGAGGGGCCTGCTCTCTGCCTGTCCTCCCACATTAGCACTGAACTTAGAACCACATCTGGCCACAGGTAGGAGGAGAAGACAGCCAGAGGATGTTGGTTCCACCTCAGACAGGCTTTTAAACTTGGTGGGCGACTTTTCAGAGCTGATTAACAAACAGCCATTATTGAAAGCAGCAGTTAAAACATACTCCAAACATATCACTTTCTACTTAGTTAGGCTGTTATCTTTGGCTGTTATCTATGCCTTGAGGCTATAATGTTTATGCTATACCTGTGAGGAAGAAACACTATACAACACAGTGACCACCGTACATGCGACACCCAGAGCCAGGTTCAGAGACATCACATTTATAGCTTGAGATCGCCAACTGGAGGGAGCGTTACACCACAGAGACCAGATTCCTTCTTCCCCAGCCCTGCCCAAAGTTACTGAATGTTTACCAGGATCTCACACCTAAGACCCTGAAGGCTGCTAGCCTTCCCGGCACACACCCAGGCTGTGTGGAATTAAGCCACTCGACTCATGGCTCATGACTCAGCACTGCCTTGCCACCCAGGGAAGGAAGACCTTAGCAATTCAGCCTCCTGTCCACACACAGAGGGGACCTGTCTGCAGTCACACGCAGCACCCTCGACAGGATCCATGGGACAGAGTCCTGACTTCTTCTGCTGCTACTCCTGGAGCAGGAATGAGCACTGAATTGGCTACGTTATGCTGTGCAAAGCAAATTAAACCAGCTCTAAATTACGAAGTGTCTCCCTCTGAGGCCCAAGTAGTTTATCCAAGAAGGAAACTCCTCAGCTGTGACATTCACCAGGCCCTGCCTTGGCGAACTTGACAGGTTGGCTTCATTTCATCTCTACCGCCGCCATCACTATATATTTATTATACTGAATCTAAATCAGCTAAAAGAGAAATGTTTTTTCTTGACATGTACTTTTTAAAAATGTGGTTGTATATCCTCCCGCTGAGCTGGGAACACACTGAACAGACCATATGTCCTTTGTGAGTGTCTAGATACTGTAAACCAAGTCCCAGAAGAGTTACAGGTGTGCATCGGCTTGGGAGACGCGCGAAGCCTTCACACCCCCCTCATTCGTGATGAGATCTTGGCAGGGGTCCTGTGCTGGATTTCCTGCCTGGGTGTACAGCCTGGTGTCCTTTTCTTTCCTGCGTTTCACACTGTGTAAGCTGTCTTGCTCTATGTGTTCCCTGCTAGCCCCCCTGTACTGTATATATGTGCTGCATGTGTGGAACTCGGTAAATCCCTTTCCAGGTTTCTGGAGTTTTCATCTTACGTACAGCTGATCCTCTGTGAACTCACCTTTCTGGTATGTGCCTCCGTGTCTGATTTTGATTGCCAAAATGTTGGGGCAAGAGTGTTTTCACAAGTATCCCGAGGCAGCCATGTGTATCCTCGTGAAAGGGCATGCTCCACGTGGGATGGCTCGTGTACAGCATCAATCTACCACGTGTGGATGTGTGTATCCATTTATATGCAGGCAACTAACATTCATGTAACAGCTGCAGAGATATTTAATGTCAATCAGATTAATAAAAGAGCATTTTTTGCTCCATTATATTCAAATAAAGATTGTCGAGTGATTGATTTCTTTTCCAAATATTCCAAATCTTTAAATATGAGTCTATTGCTGTGTCCTTGGGGAGAGGGAAGACCGGGTCCCAGGTGCTTTGAGTCCCCGGTGTGCTTTGATGTCACAGGACACCTTCCAGTTCGAGCCAGCGTCACAGGGAGGAGAAGGGGATGGCAGCCAGCCAGATGCTGTGCTCCTCTGTGCTCCAGCGGGAAGACCTAACACATTTCCACCTCAAATATTAATTCCAATTCACCGCTCATGGCTGTTTTGAAGAACAGTGGGGAAAGGTGCTATGTTTGATGGCATTCATAGAGAGGCAAAAACAGACCGCCATGCCCCTTGCTTGTTGTTCCCAACCAACTCTTTCTGACTGCATTTAACAGCTGACCCGAGCATCGCTTCTCCTGACTCTAACAGAAGACCCAGGTGTCTGGAGCAGTCGTGGGCTGTGATGCCCCTGAAGCTTGTCCTCACGCTGTCCCCCAGGCTTCTTTCTCCTGGGTCCAGCTTTTGCTTCTGGCTCTGTCCACAGGTGGCTCATTCCTTGTTGCTATAGCAACCTTGAGTCCCTAGCCCATTACTGCAAACAAGTCTTAACCTTTTCCCTCCAGTCTCCAAATCCTCCAACTCTAGGCCCTACCCCCAGAGTTTCTTTAAAAATGACTACCTGTACAAAGCCCTGAGTTTAATTCTCAAGCATAAAAAATAATAAGCATAAAGCTCCTAGCTACATATTTCCTTTCCTGATCCATGATGAGGATCTTGTGGAGGAGGGAAGACAACAGGCTGGAAACCCAAGCAGGATTGGGGCTGGTGGGCAGCACCGGACTGGCCAGAGGTTGCTGGGTGCCTCCAGAGGAGCTGGGCAGGACCAGGTAGCCCGTGATCTGGCCTGCTGTCCTAGCTACAGTGTCCCCGCATGCAACCACCAGCAACCAGTGTGTTACAGCCAGGTGACAGAGCTGGAAGACAGAGCTGATGCAGTGAAGTTGCTGTCCTTTTTGCTGTACTCTGCTTAGTCTACCCTAGCCAACCACCATGGACAACAACTTGAACAACCGGAAACTTATTATCTTGTTATTGTGGAGGACAGCTTTCTGAGGTAAGGTGTTGGGACTGTGGGGATCTTCTTCAGTGCAGCCCCTCTCCCTGTCCTGTCAGTGGTCTTCTTCATGTGCCCTCACACAGGCATCTCCTGGACATGTCCTTGTTCTGATCTCCTAGGCGGACACAGTCATGTTGGCCAAGGATCCAACCACATGGCCTCACTGTGACTAACCATTTCTTTGGAGAGCCTGTCTTCAAGCCTAATCACAGGATGGCATGCTGGGGTTTAAGACCTGGACACATAGACTGAGACAGGACATGGTCCAGGCATGTCATTATCCCCACTACACTTGCCTATTGTGTGTGTGTACTGTACACGGCTTCTTCATGTGCACAGGACATGATCAGATGTACCTGTAGTTACATGTAGGTAACTCTGAGGCCAACCTCAGCATAGGCCACCAGGCTCTGAGGCCTGTGACAGGATGCTTCTAGACCTGTGACTGTTTATCTCCCCCTCTCTGCCCTTAAAGATCCCAAAGGAGGTGGTGCTGTCTCTCTCTCAGTGGGATGATTTTCTTTAATTCTGACACTGGTGGGCACGTCATCTTCCTCCCTCCACAGAGCCTGAAGCCCAGCCTCAGAGAAGCTGTGCCCAGGAGAGTGATCAGGTAGAGCCCTGGTGGCTGCAGAAGGAGCCACAGGGAGGCGGCTTCCTGGAACCACACTGCCACTGCTGCAATCTCTGTGGTGTCATCTCCTGTAGTTTGCAGTCCAGACACCAGGTGGAGAAGTGGAACCCACGAAGGAGACAAATTCATGGAGGACAGCCAATCTCTAAGCTGCCAAACTCCTTGGGGGTCAGAACAAAAGTGTCTGGGTGGCCTGGGATCACAGAGGATAAGGGAAGCTCTAACTGGGCCTCCTCCTTCAGTGCTGGCCTGCATTGTCCACACAGGAGAGTCGGAGGCAGGGAAGGCTGCGTGTGCAGCAGTCCTGCATGAAGTTCTGCTCCTGTCTGCATCCTCACAGTAAGACGGCACCAGCTACCTTTGAGGACTGGGGATGCAAATTATGGCAAAGTGCTGGCCTCACCCTCAAGAGGCCCTGGGTTTGGGGATGGGGTTCAGGAATGCCCGTTGGACTGGGACTTCTGAGGAAATCCCATCAGCAAATTCAAGTGTGGGTGGGGCTGAGGAAAGCAGCAGCGCATCTCAAAGGGTGAAAAGATCCTGCCCACTACAGGCTGCAGGAGGAGGTGATGTCCTGTTCTCACTGCCTCTTAGGAGGGCACCTGCCCAGTTTTCCCCTGGAGATGCCAGAGCCTCCTTGGAGGACTGGTGAACTTCACAGGTGCTGGCAGAGTATCGCTGTGGCTGAGGGGTGATTTTAACCTAGCATCCAGGTTTGGGACTAGGGGAACCCCCTTTCTAAAAAGGACACAGAGGCCAAAGTGTCCCACTGGAAGACTATTTGCCTAGCAACCATGAGAACCTAACATGAAAGGGGAGAAAGAGGAGGGAAGGAAGGGTAGAAGGTAGGGAGGAAAAGAGGAAATTTGAAAAACTATGAGCACAAAGTCAACAAGATAGCTCAGCAGACTAAGCACCTGCTTAGGCAAGTGCAGGAACTGGAGGTCAATCCCCGGCACCACATGCCTCGCTGGCCCAGCCACTGGGCACATGGAACTGGCCACCGAGTCGGTGTGGTGGCGCACACCTGTAATCCCAGCGCTAAGGAGGCTGAAATCAGGAGGATCACTATGAGTCTGAGCTGCATAGCAAGACCCTGTACCAAATACACTTAAAAATAAAACAAACAAAACTACAAGCACAAAATTAACTGCAAAAGCAGCTCTTTGGATGTGGAAAGAGATCCCCACAATTTACAAATTTTAAAAAACATAAAAACAAGCCATAATGAAATGTAGAAAAACAATACTTATTTGATTAATTAGTTAATCACAGTCATCATCCATAGCATGAACAAATTTAGTGTTGATTATTAAGGGTTTGTTTTGTTTTGTTTTCTTGTTTCTTCTTCTTCTTCTTCTTCTTCTTCTTCTTCTTCTTCT
>NDGM010253261.1:0-15497 GCA_002564305.1 Octomys mimax | reverse complement strand
TAAGAGAAAGTAGCTGTATATCTATCCTAACTATTTTGTATATACAGACACAAAATGGTCCTTAATTTGTATCCCCTTTTTTTGTTTAGTTTTGTCAAAGATGGGCAATTTTTTTGATGCCAAAAGGACTAGGGATGTCACTCAATGTGAAGACCTTGTGTTCAATGGAGGAGGGCAACTCACAGCTAAAAGCACAATGAGTTATCGCTCACTATATAGAAAAATATAGAAAAAAGTAAAAATACCAGTTTCTGATTATATGCTGCAATGATATTACTGTTATACAGCGGGGTAAACAAAGATATATTTTTCAAACTGATCATACCTGCTTTGCTGCCACTGTTCTTACAGAGGCTACAAAACTTACAATTGCACGGGTGGCACAGGTCGAATTTGCACCACACAGTGCTGCTCTGAGGCACGATGACTCACCGTGCTGTTACCTCAGGTAGGCTGCAGAGTCTCAGGGGAAGAGCACAGCCTCAGGCTGGAAGGGACAGAAAACTGAGAATGTTCCTGAGCAGTAGGAATCAACAGCTTGAGCTCAGAACTGCTCTGTCTTAAATTCCTGGGAACATTTTTAGAGAGAAAGAAAAGGGCTTGCTGGTACTTTTAGGAGTGGCAGGAAGGTTAAATAATTAGAGACGTTTAATAAGATATGTTACATTAATAATCATTTCCTTAATAGCCAGCTTTGGCCCAAGCCAAAGACATGAAACCCTTTAAGAGTTTATGTGGATGGCTATTTAATGGAATGAAGTTTATATTTCTTTTGTGTTTGTAATAACATGGCGATGTGGCAAGCCAACTTGTTTTAAATCAGAAACAAATGTGTTCCAGGCATGTTTGAAGTTCAGGTTATATGCAGAAAGGCAGTCTGTCTTACTATTTTCTCCACAAAATGGGGTTTGAGGCAGGACCAAGAGAAGGTACATGTGCTTTCACCTGAGCTGCTCTTACTCATCTGTGTGCAAAACGAGCCATATAATGATTTCCTGTACAAATGCCATTTAGCACCTGAAGGATACAGAACAGGGATGAGCACTGTGGAGTCCAAAGGCAGCACTCAGCGTGGGGCAGAAACTCTGAGCAAGCTCCTCGCCTCCCTAAAACCTGGTCTTCACCTCTAACGGGCACAGATCAGCACCTGGAGGTGTTTAGTAAGCAGAACCCTCGACCTGGACCTCCAAGAACCTCACAGTCAAATGATGAGACACCAGGACTCTTGAAAACTGAACATCACGAAGGAGTTACAGACAGTAGGTATGGAATTAATGGGCAGGACGTGGCAGGGAGCCTCTGAGCTGGCTTGTTAGTGTGGTGTGTAGACACAGGGATGGTGACAGGAGCAAATTCTGAGCTGAGCACTGGATGCCCATACCCGACACTGATCTCCTTTCAAAACCTTCAGGTAACTCAAGTGCTGAGAAGGAGCCAAAGGTGCAAGACAAGAGCCACAGCAGGGCTCTCTGAAGCCTTGGTGAGAAAACATGAACTGGCTTGGCTGATGCATCACCAGAGAAGTACTGCTCGTCACAGGTGTTTGGAAATGTGGCTTCCGCTGTCAGGCGACAGGTGGGGGCGGCTCCAATGGTGTGGGCATTTAGGGGCCAGGAGCCCAGGCGCTCCAGAGACTTAACACCCAGAGTACCAGTATTGTACTCTGCTAGGAATGCCCTCTCTTCAGTCAAAGACTCCCCAAATGGTGCACATATGCGCTGCTGCTGTGGGCCCTGTCCGTGATTAGACTTACTCAAGGACCACACACTGCCATGAATACCAGGATAGTCCTACTTAGGGCTAGAACTTGCCTCTGGGGTCACCATGTTTAATTCTAGTGCATCCCACTCCAGCTCAGGCCCACAGTGAACTCATGTTCCAGCTATGGACAGGCTCAGCAAGGACAGCCACTTGTCTTGAAATTTATCAACACATCAGCCACCCCCCTGTTGGTAAGTATCACAAGTCAATACGCTATGCCAGGGGCTGGGAGGATAGCTCAGCGGCAGTGCCTACCTGGCAAGCGCAAGGGCCAGCGTTCAAGCCCCAGTACCACATGCTGGGCTGGTCCCAGAGGGCTTGCTGTGTCATGCCAGTGACCAAAAGCAGGTGTGGTGGCACCGCCTGTAATCCCAGTGCTGGGGGGACTGAGATAGAAGGATCACTATGCGTCCACACTGCATAGCAAGACTCTATATTAAATAAATAGCTAATTAAATCATTTAATAATAATAATAATAAACTATATAAGTAGAATGTGCTGAATTGCCTCATTCTAATATATGAAAAAAGGAGTGAGATGAAAGGAGGAAACGGAAACAGAAGGAAGAGAGGAAGGAGAACATAAAGAGAGACCTGGGAGAAGGAGGAAAGAAAGATCAAGAGCGGCAGGGTAGGAAGGTGGGGAATAGAGGGCAGGATGGGAGAACTGTTTCAACTCACTAGAAACAGAAAAAAAAAATCCAATTCCCTCCCTGCTACCCCCAAAATCAGGACTTTTTTAAAAAGGGAATGTTTAAGGAAAAAGAAATCATATAAATTAAAAATATAACAAGTACAAAACAACTCTACCCAAGATTTGGAATATTTTAATTCTCCCAGGAAGAATAATATATAAAAGAGAGAAAAATATTTTTAAAAGATGAATCCAAGTCCAAAACCAACTGAGTGAACTTCCAGAAAAAGGGAAAATACACAAATGAAATCCAGATTTTTTTCAAATATCAAAGAAATAGACTAGAAATTTTCCAGAAATAAAAGGTATTTCCATATTAGTGAAGCTAACTACATTTATAGCTGAATTCTGAAAAAGTATTCCAGTGAGAACCTGTCCTTTTGAAATTTCAAAACATCTGGAATAAAAATATCTTAAAACCTTCCCAACGGACAGACCCAGTCACAGGCAATCAGATCGGTATTAGAAGTCTCACTCAAGCACAGGAAGGCCATGACAATGCCACACAGCCTAATTATAGGGGGAAATAACTTTCAACCCCAAATTCTTTACCTGGCTGAACTCTCTACTAAATGGTGATATTTCTGAGGGTAAAGTTAAAAAAAAATTACCTCTTTACTTATTAATTCCACATTAGTAGAAGGAATGTGCTTCAAACTCAGGAAATAGGACAAGAAACTAAGAGAATCTTCTCACTGCAGGAAACCAGGATTAAATACAGAAAAGGAGGACACCAAAGGATGAAACGGTCTCAAGAAGTCAGCTGCACGACCAGCCCAGAAGGCAAATAATGTGGAGCAGAAAAGCAGGCATCACGGGCAAAAGCTGTCAAGGAAAGGAAAGAAACAACAGTGACGGATCAATTATCTGACATCTTGACTATGTGAAAAACTGTTTGGGGATTAAGGGTGTGGGAAGAATTTCTGACAGGTCTACAAAATATTAAACCTGAAGAGAAGTAATAAGGCAATTATCAACTTCACAACAGACAAAATCCTGATAAAAAATGAAAACGAAGCATTTGTTAACTTTTGACATTTCAGGAATAACAGCACAGACAATATATAAATACTGACTTAACCAAAACTCGGGATTAAATTTTAATGGGAAGAGAAGAGAGGAGAAAAATGGAGAAATAATCATTTCTTCCATATAAAAGTATAATAGAAAATGTCTGAAGGTAACGAATTGGGAAAACTGAGAATGAATTAGGAGAAATTAATAAACATAAATATATAGAAAATGAAATAAAGACAGAAACAGCATCAATGAAAAATAGCTGCATCTACAAAACAGCTTAATGTTATCAGGAAGGGTACTGTTATTTCCTTTAAACTATCTTTAAACTATGTGTATTATTTGATGATAATTTTTAATACACTGGCCTATGTTATCTTAGTATGCCACAACACAGAGAATAAAAAAGTCAAGTGAGATAATCTGGCCTAAAGCCACAGTGACTGATCTGTTTCTCCCCAAAACTTTGCACGTTGAAATCTCACCCACTGGAATGACAGAAGGAGCCCCTAAAGTGGTCGCAACCCAGGCTGAGCCCCATGAATGACCTAGTGAGCTCCCACCTTCCCATCACGTGGGCCAGAGAGACAACGTCCATTGACCAGAACGAGGCTTCAGCGGAGCCTCCATCTGCGGGCAACTTGCGCTGGGACTTGCCGTTCTACTGAAGGATGAGCAACACATTGTTAGCTCCCCACACCACACCGTGCTGTCGCGAAGGCCCAGCGAGGACACCTCACAGCGAAGCTTTCCACAGACAAGGTAGAGCTAGGATTTCGCCATGATTTGAAAAGATGAAATTATACACTGCCTGATTTATTTGTTCTTGAATTGACAGTATATATAGTTGTACTTTATTTTTAAATATTTTGGTTCAAGTTGATTATTTTAAGTATCAGACAGACGATAAGGCAACTACAATGAAAAGATGATGCTAGCTCACCATCACAGCCCCTAGCAGGCTCAAGGGTCCACCATCTGCCCAGCTCAGCCACTTCCTGGTAGCTTGGACACAATTCCCAACATCACTGCCCAAAGGAGAGTTTTATTCTGGCTCCCAATTTGTAAGTCGCAACAAACAGCACAATGGAGGGGTCTGCAGTGGGGAAAGCAGCTCAGGGCGTGGCGACTACGAGGCCGAACACGAGGACCCAGGGCACAGCCACTCCTACCCCGCGGACCCAGGGCTGGCCGCGAAAGCTCCCCGGCCCTAGCAATGAGTCAGCAGGAGGCACCTGCATGATTGAGTCAGCTTCCCAGAGCTGTGCTGTGAGCGCCCGAGGCTCCTGGAGGACACGCAGGCCTAGCTCTGTCTTGCCCCAGTACCCCAGGGCAGCCCACACTAGGACATGGGGAGGGGCAGCGTTGGAGGTGTAGTGGTAAAAGTCTGCAATGCCAGCATTATGGAGTCTGAGGCAGGAGGGCTGCTACAAGTTCAAGGCCAGCGTGGGATATACAGTGAGTTCAAAGCCAGCCTGAAGTACACACCTAGGAAAACCCTGTCTCAGAAAACAATAAAACCTCGCTTATTGCTTTGAAGTCCTGGTAGTACAGAATCCAGTCAGAAAGTAGAAATAAAAAGACAGGCCAAACATGGAAAGGCAGAGGGAGAGAGGGATCCCCATAGCACTCAAAAAAATAAAAGAGGCCCTTGGTACATGGCAGATACACAGACCTGAATTGAGCATATTGTTAGAACTCCACAGGCCTACCTAATAGTGAACACCAACTACTACATGTGGTTACTTATTAAGCACTAGATTATTTACCTATTAAACACTAAATCATTCAAGTAGTTAATTAGTGAATGACTCACTGTCAACTTTTCTCTTGATATCATGACCTTAGAAATTACATCAACAGAATGGTATGGGCCTCCCAGCTTCATAACAACTATTGTGGAAGAGCAGCATTCCTACCACAGGAAGATCTGCCATACCACTCAACCTATGCACTTCCTCTTTCCTCGATGGAAACCTCTGCACCACCAGACAAACACCTAACTTGCATGTTCCCGTTCTCTTCTGAGCTCCTTACAAGTTAAGCCACATCACAAAATGAATCTTTTGCACCTGGACACTCCTAACTAGCCCAGGTGAGGTCAGCCTGCCTAGCAATCCTAACAGGTACACGACATGCGGTCTGCTGGCCCAAGCAGAGACGACGGGGAAGGAGGGCTGGGAACGCAACCATGCTCATGGGCCGTCCACAGAGCCCTGCATCTCTGTGGGAGCCCAGCAATCTGCACCCTATAAGCCTAACAGGTAATTCTGATTAACTCGAGTATGTATAATGCTTCAATTAACTCTCAGGCACTATACCACCACTGGGGTACATCAGGGGCAGGAGCCCCTGATGCTGCTAATTCCAAATTCTCAGACCCCTTTGGTTTCCTGTAACCCCTGCAATTTGCCTACTGCCAATCACCCATGTTTTATCTTCATCCCAGAACCATAAAGATACTCTGAGGTAGGGACAGGGCTTAACCCTGGCGACATAGTGACTCCAGACGCTAAGGCCATGCCAGTGCTCCAGGTGTTCGGCCGAAAGCATTACAACCTGCAAGAGCTGCTTTGCAGGAGTAACTACAGAGTGGCAAAAAGTCACTTTACGCTCCACCTGTAACAGTTTCTACTTTTTTTTAACAATACTGGAGTTGAACCCAGGGCCTTCACCACCACCACCCTTTAATCTGAGGCAGGATCTCACTAAATTGCTGAGTTTGTCAGAGTGGGCCCAAATTTGTAGTGCTCCAATCTCAGCCTCACGCAGTGCTGGGACAAGAGGGTGGCGCAGTGTCTGGCTTCCAGTCCTTTCTAAGCTTTCTCTAAACTTACTGCCTATCAAGTCAAGACTGCCTCACAGGGTTTGAGGTGCCGAGACACCTGGCAAATATTCAGGGGTCTGAAGTACTTTGTTCTCTACTCAGAAGGCTGCATCTGTGACCTACAGCTGAACGGAGCCAGTTAGACACACAAACAAACGTGGTAACGGCAGCCCCTTCGGAGAGGATCTGGCCTACCACCCCAGCAGACCCTACTTCAGCCTCCTGAGCAGTGTGGCTCTGCATAATCGAGTTACTACACATCACAGCATCATTGTTCACAAGGCACAGGAAAACATTTAAGGGAGCTCTTATTTCTTAAACTCAGCAGTTTGCTGCTGATAAATCAAAAGCCTACTTTCATGAAATTACGCAGATCCCCTCTTCTCAAGATGTTCAGTTTGAAAAAAGATGGATGCAGGAAGGGCTAAACCATCAATTTTCATCTCTCAAAGAATCATTTGTTTTTGTTAAATCTGTCTACATCTAACATCTGATTATAATTTAGTCCAGTTAGGGCTCATGGTATGTTGACATGAATTTTTTTCATCAGTAGACAAAAAAAACCACCTCTAAATGTGGTTTTCATCTCAAACAATGCTTGAAAAGTAATTTTAAGGTAATAGAGTTTGGCCCAGGATAAAAGTTGTAATGGATATTGTTACCTCAATTTCCTTTCAAAAACTGTGTGCGCATATTTACAATGCAAATTCAGTGGTCATATTCTAAGCTATAGCTTTACTCATATTCCCAGACATAACTTTGGTTAGAGTTAAATTCTATCTCAATTAAAATGAATCTCTTATAATAGCACAGTTGGCCTATGTGTGTTCCTTTTCCTGAGCAGTGCTAGCAAGCGCTTTTTGTACTGTTTACTTTGGAAAGTAGAAATATACCTTTTTCTTAAATTCAAGGTACTTAAATGTCTTAGCTCTAAACTATTCTACAGTCTCAAAATATTCAAGCCTTTTTAAAAGTTTAAAGTTCATTTTCTGATAGTTGGCAGTGCTCCTAGCTGAGGCACCTACCTTGACACGTACAGGATAAGAATTTTCCATGCTGACTTTTGGATTCTCCTAAATCTGTTTAGGTGAATTTCAGAAAATTTAGAAATAAGTTTCTGGTTTTCAATGAGTCAGATACAATATTGAAATCCATCTTTTTAAAACAGGGAATTCAAAGACGGATTTTATATTTATATGGTTTTAATAATCCTAAATTCTAGTAATATCATAGGAATCAATAATAAGTAACACTTCCACAATAACAGAAGTATAAATTCAGACACTTATATTGAATAATTTGACCTATTTAAAGAAAAAATCCATGTACATGGGCTAGGAAGTCTTATTTTTAAGAATATATTCCAAATAGTAAAAGAAAAAGAAAAAACTATTGACATAAACATGTTTACCTTAGTAATACACGTAATAAAATATGGAAAAGCCAATGTTGGAATTAAGAAAATTTTTATAAAAGACACCATTTCAAACATTTTAAAGTTATTTAAAATGATTACTTATTTCAAATAATGATTTTCAACTCTAGCATAATAAATAAAACGATTACAATAAACTATCAATTAGAAGAAAAGGCATGAGATGTAAGGCTCATGGCCCCCAGAAAGTACATAGTATACATAAAAGTAAAAACCAGTTAAAAGCTTTTATCATAAGCCTAATCATATCTTAAATTGTTTGTGAGAAAATATGGAAAATACTCTGAATCTGTATTTGCTCATCCCTATAAGCCAGTCTGATTTATACAGCATATTTTGAGACCAGAAGGTCAAACTGAGTGTAGGAAACAGAACGCTGGCCCACGTTCTGGTTCAGGCAGACAGCCCTCCGGAGCGCGCAGCTCCTCGGAGATGCCCACAAGCCCATCCCACAGCCAGCCTCAGAGGCCCTGAGGTCTCCCTTCCCAGTCCCTGATCCGGAAAAGCGTATCAGGTTACTCGCACCTCCTAGTGGCTATAGGCAGCATACTACAGCCACGCAGCCCCCAAATAAGCACCTTCGGAAGTACAATCACAAGCCAACAAGCCAAATACGATTGCAAGCTCAAAAAATAGGGTGCTGCAGGGCATGCTTGTTAGAACAGCGAGCACTAGGAGTGGGCTTCTCAGCAGAGGCTAGCAAGAACCAGGAAGCCCCCAACACCGGACCGGAGACCCCTGCAAGGGCAGCAGTGAAAGGTGCCCCAGCAGCCACCAGGACACAGTAATCTGAGCTTTGGTGAGATCCACATTTAAGGGGTTCTTGAGGAATCTTTGTACAAAAACTTCCCAAAATGTAATCAGCTAACAAAATCCAGGGAAACACACACGCTTCTCCCCTTTATTAGATGTTGTAAAGGACAATCAAAATTACATACATGAGGGCCCGCCAGATAGCTCAGTGGACTGAAGTGTCTACTTAGGCAGCGCGCAGCAGCCAGGGTTCAATCCCCAGCCCGCTGAGACAGCGATTGACTGGGCATGCTGGCGTGCACCTGTAATCCCAGTGCTTGGGAGACTGAAAATAGGTGCATCACTAGGAGTCCGATCTATATAGCCTGTAGACCCTGTAGACCCTGTAGACCCTGTAGGCCCTGTAGAGCCTGTAGACCCTGTAGAGCCTGTAGAGCCTGTAGACCCTGTAGACCCTGTAGAGCCTGTAGACCCTGTAGAGCCTATAGAGCCTGTAGAGCCTGTAGACCCTATAGAGCCTGTAGAGCCTGTAGAGCCTATAGAGCCTGTCCTACATACAGAAAAAGAAGTTACACAGATTTTGGTTACGTACTTGGTTAGGTTAGAGCCAGAAGAGTGTTTCTTAGGGAACAACCATGCAGCTATACTTTAGGAAGAAATGTTTCCACAGAAAAATGTCCCTTACCTGTCCCCTTTCTACTTCATAAACGGAAGAACTGGCCTCAGAGTTCCTATATGGAGAGGTTCCCGCCTCAAGCAATTGACTCTGGTTGGTTCTATGCCCAACCCTTTCCCAGGTGGAAATAAGACAGGACAGGAAGTAAAAGAAAATTCAGATGTTTGGGGATTATTTTTGTTTTGTTTTGTTTCTGTTTTAATTCTCTGATTTATAGTTAGGGCAAAGAAGCAATTTAACTCAAAGCTATTCTCTTAAGACACTAACATGACAGTGCCTAATGCTAAGAAACTACTCAGCATACACATGGATTTTTCAGGATTCAACTACCAATCTGAAATCATTACATGGAAAATGCTAGAATAAAAAAATTCTTAAGTTTCACAGTTACACTGTTCTGGATGAACAGAATGATGAGCTCTTTCCCCACCTTGCTGCGTCTCACCAGGATATAAACCATGCCTCTGTCACTCATACCCACACAGCGGCTGCTTCCCTGCGGCCCGTCAGCCACAGCATGCAAGCTGAGGTTATGAGATGAACTGCCGGACGTGCCTGTGCTCACACAAGCCTGGTGGCGCAGCACGGGGCCACAACGCACTGCAACTCCACATCCCAACGTCGGCACTACCCGCCCCTTTACCCCTCACAGCACACAGGTGCCGCCTCATCACCCCCCACAGGGAGGGCGAGCAGCACAGGACAGCTTGCGGGGAATGCCCCAGAAGTACAGCTTCTGTGATGGCACGCTGTGATAACTGCTCTATTCTGTCATCAGTATTAATCTTCCATTGTACCTAATTTGTAAATTAAACTTTACCACAGTTAACACACAGTATGAGTAAGAATAAGCACAGTATGTATAAGGTTGGAATCCATCCACAGTCCAGCCATCTCCTGGAGTCCTGGACTCTGCCCCATGGATGGGGGTACCTGCTGCCCATGGAGGTACCAACAGCCCTATCACAAACTATTGCAAACGTTTAAGTATCCCAATTCCTTAATGGCTAGCAGGCTTACTGAGAATCCAATACAGTAAGAATGTAAGCTACATGGCCAAACAAAATCTATTTATATTAGTCTACTACTGTATCATATAAAATAACATTGGAATGTGCCCCCACTCTGAACTGTACAGATACCAAAAATATTTATGCGAGAGCAATAAAACCGGAAGGTGAAGTTCAAATCCAAAACCAGGACAGAGCGGGCCCTCCACTTTCCTTGCCCCCTGCTTCCACAAACTCCATGGCCTGAGATTAACCAAAGCCATATACTAAGATGAATCAGTGACTCCAGAACCCTATCTTTTCCAAAGATTTTTAGCTCATTTTTTGAGCTTTAATAGCCTACACTGGAAAATACTGGTAAGTAAGCATACATATTGACTTAATACTTGGAATAGGAGAAATACTTTAGAGATTCTGGGCTCAGAGAAGTCTGCAGCTGAATGGCTATGATGAATACTTGCCTCACTGCTTGGAAAAATGAAACTCTTCTCAAAAAGATGGGGAATGCTGCTCAATAAGACAGGAAAATAAAAGGTAATGATGCAATCCACAATATGCATTAGTCAGAGATTGAAAAAAAGAAGCATTAGGTAAAGCAAGTAGAACTTGTATGTGGATAAGAGGTGGGGACAGAATGCCCATTGGATGCTCAATGTCCAGATGCACTAAGGCTGCACGAGGCAAATAAGGCACAAAACATGCAAGCTGTATGTATCATGCTTGAAACGCGCGCCACTCAGTATTCTTGAGGCCTTCACTAAAGCATGTGGGAACATCCACTGCCAGCCTGAGCCTACAACACACGCACAGAAATCACCCCTACTGTCGAGCTAATGGCACATCACTCTGTCTGGTGTAACGGAGCAAGGTGAGCAGCCTGGAGAGAAGCCTGGCTGCAGGCCAAGAAGCTGACCAAGGCCCGAGTCCTAAAGCCACCCCGCTGTCAATGATCTCAGTGAGTTACACACACAGGCACATAAACATGGATTTCTGAGTGACACACACATGCTTAAGTGTACGTAACTGCAGCTTGTGTGCCTACATATACATGTATTTGCACGCACATCTACTGTGTGTGTGTGTGTGTGTGTACGTGTGCATGCACCCACAGCTTTTTTTATATGCCATGTGAGGGAAGGAACTGTGAAGGCACTATTTGCACTATGTTCTGGCATTAACAACTGTGCCCAACACTAAGAAACTAATCAGCATACACATGAGCTCAACGCTCGTCCATGAGAAATGACCGAGAGTATTCACTGTACAAGCTTGAATGAACTCTGCACAGGAACTGGGTCTCAAACACTTCTTTTTAACCTACCAATCTTCCCTCTGTGACAATACCTGAAACAGAGGACACATGTAAGGCACATTAAACAGACAGATGAATAAATGGGTCAATAAACAAAAATAATCAGAAAAGCAAGAAGACTTTCTTGTGGATTCTACATGACATAGATCTAATTCACACTTAAAAATTGTAACTGACTACATTTACACTGATAGCATATATTTTTTCCAGCTATAGAAAAAATAAATAGTAAGGAGAAGATATCTCTTAAATGATAAGATTTAACTAGAAGAAAGCACTCCAAGTAAATACTGGTAATACTTTATATGTAACCTTCAGTATCTCTATTAATATATAATAACTATCCTAACCACTTCTCTTAAAGTACATCAGTATCTGTCACACATAGAATAATGTTCATTAAAACATTATATAAAATTTTTAAAAGGGAATGAAAAATTGGAGACAACACAGAATTTCACTAAACAAAATGATAGGAATTCAACAATGGTTGTTACACTGCATATTGTTCTCTTAAAATTAGTCATTCAGATTACAAGATATAAACATGCGAAATTGGTCAAAAAATTAGAAAAAAAATTAAGCATTAACTGGTTCAATAGACCAGCTGAAATCAGCAGTATAACTATCCAAGATACCCTCTGTATATACATGTATTTTTCCCCCTCTTTCTTTTCTCCTTTCCCTGATCCCAGTCATGGCTTCCCTCTGAACAGTTTCTTCCCTTTCATGGTCTCTACTGTACCTTTTGAATCTTACTCTTTTAGGTTCTTACACTAGGGAGACAATATGATGCTTACATATATAGGTCTTATTTATTTCACTTATGAGTGAAGTAAATTCTAATTCTATCCATTTACCTATAAGAGCCTCAAGTTTCTTTTTATAGTTGAGTAATAACCTATTGCAGAAGAATACCACATTTTTAAAAGTGCATTTGGTATATGGTCTCAGTATGCAGCTCAGATTCATAGTGATTCTCCTGTCTCAGCCTCCCCAGCACTGGGATCACAGGCATGTGCCACCACGCCTGCTTTTGGTGGCCTGGCTCAGCACACCTGGGGCAGGGCCAGCACAGCATGCAGAACCAGGAATTGAACCTGGGTCCCTGCACTTGCCAGGCAGGTGCTTAGACTGCTGAGCTATCTGCCTGGCCCATACCACATTTTTTTTTTATTCATTCCTCAGTTGATGGCATTTCAGTTGTGTCCAATTTCAACTTGTGCTGTTATAAGCATGATACACATATATTGCTGTGTTATGACATAGATTGTGTTAATTAGATGAGGAAATGAGTTAATAATAATTTTCAGTTATATATACCAAATTTAGGAATCAATGCCAAATTTAGGAATCAATGCCATTTTCTCTTGGTTACCCTACCAAAAGACAAAGCATGCTTTCTCCACTGCAGCTCCTTAGTCAAGGAGAAGGAAACATAAGATATTTGTCTTTGTTCTTGAGAGGGCAGATCTCCACTGGGCTAGTGAGCTCTGTGTCTTTTATTGCCAAAGACTGAAATAATGGAAACTGAGAAATAGGACAGTAAAACTGGAAAGGTAGTAGTTCTGAATTCATCAAAATATGAACACTGACCTTTTTCTCAAACTTGTTGTACCCTATTCAGAAAATAATCACTTCCTAAAGCACACTGCTGTGCAGTGGGATGTGTTTTTTAATGGCAGTACCAGTCTTAAAAACTGCGCAAGAGTGACTAGGACCCACCACATGAATCATAACTGGCCTTTCAAATACTTGTGTAATAGTCCCGGATGGGAGCGGACCACACAGACTACTTGGCCTTGCTTGCTAAAGCTGCACACTCTTCGAAATGCTCTTCCAAAGGCTGCAATGCCGTGAGGCTAGCTAAGTTCATAACTCTTTCCGTGCTAAACACCACCAATGAACTACCGGTTGGGTTCGCAGCACTGAGTCATGCGCCTCACTTTCCGTACTCTGCCCCTCCATCTGCTCGCTACCACTGGCCAAGCGCAGTCATGAATACAGACCACAGGTGAAAGTGTACTAATCACCACAGAGATAGGCTGTACAATCACTAATTTTATTTATTCTGAAATTTTCTTAATGAAAGAGAACAGAACCATTTGCAATCATAAATTTATTTATAATTTGCCTTTATTAAACTCGTCCACATTTATTCATTTATCCAAAATGTGTTTCCTTCCCTCTCTGCCACTGTGCTATGTGGGAAAACAATGGAATACACTGACCAAGCCCCCCTAATTATCTCAGAGATTCCCAGTTTTAACATAAAAGCTCCTTGCTCTCAGAAACTCCCCAATCCTACACACACTGAAAGAGTTGATCACTTTACTCTGAAAAATAAAAGAGAAAAAAGTATCTGATTCTTGTGCATGTGAGCCTTGCTGTCCAATGAGGGAGACAGACATTAGCAAAATCCCAAAGACAAGTTCATGATAGCCTCACAGGAGCGATCCTCTCCCCCTGGAATCCTGACTCAAGCCAAGAGCCGAGTGGCCTACGATACATGCTCGCAAAGCAGCCGAGCAGCACCGGATGCTGCAGAGGCCGCCTCCCCGCAGGTTCACAGGCCACCCTGGAAGTGGCCCTGCTTCCAACAGCATCTCACCCAAAACCCCATCGCTACAAAAAGGTCCCAGACTCTGAGTCAGCAATGCACTATCATTTGGTAGCTGCAAAAGGAAATGGCTAAGAAAATCACAGCATGCAGTGGAACACTGTGCATGCACCTGGATACACGCACGTGCCTGCTTGCGCAGGCAGAGGCCAACCCTGCACACTGCACAAGAAATGGATGACACTGATCAGCAAGGTCACAACAGGATTAGGAGGGAGGCCACTCACATTTTTGTCCTTTGAGCCTTTTAATTTCCAAATCATTTTGTTGGAAAGCATCTGAGCTCAAAAGAATAAAATCCTCCAGACCAGTCTGGTAGAAATCTGTCATTTGGGAGGCACTCTAGGAGGCTGAGGTAGGAGGGTTCCAAGTCCCAACCTATCTGCGGCAACTTCCAAGACTATCTCCAAATTTTAAAAATGTTATAAAAAGCAGAGGGGGGCTGAGGATGTACCTGAGTGCAAAGGCTCTAGGTTCAACCCTCAGTGCTACAAAAATAAAATTATACTTTCATCATTTAAGGAAACCAGTTTTTTAAACTGAACGTCTCTATTGTCATAGTCAATAAATAACTCTGGAGAACATCTACTTATAAAAGTAAATACATTAAAACACACATACATACACTCAGAACACAGGGTGCGCTCACCTTTTGCGAAGGTAATACATGCTAAGAGGTTATTTCTTCCCTTTTCTGATTTAAAATCAAAATATGTAAAATGAAGACAGTCAAGTCTTAAATGCCAAAATGGGAGTTATAAAATCTGATTGAAATGTCATCAGGGCATATTCTATGTTCTGCCTCGTAGAAAAGAATGTCAAAACAGAACAGCTGAAGAAAAATACTGAAAAACTGTGAGTGGGCCGTGCACGGCATTTCATGAGCAGAGCCGCCGGCCTTCTCAACACACAGCTCCAGCCACAGGCTGCAGCTACAACTACGAGGAAGGAGCAGAGACCCGAGAGCACCGATGGGCTGCTGGTGCGGACCAAGGAGCCCAAGGAGGCCTCCCCGAGGAAGGACCTCGACTAGAGCATGAAGAACACACGTGAGTTAACTACGTGTTAGAGAAGGCAAGAGCTTGGGAGACAGGAGAACTGACCACACAACAGAAGCACAGAAAAAGGTGAAATCTCTTAGACATCGGAAGTGAGTGTTTTTCAAATATTCTCCTAAAGGCCAGCTCAATGTGAGTCAAGAACACTAAGCATTTTAAGACAATATGAAGCATATATGTTTGCCATGAGTAACAATGTAATGAACATTAACACATTTTTTTAGGTTCTGTATAGTATCTGAATTTAGAAAGGTGCTATTGTTAAAATAGTTTGAGATTTTTAAAAAATGTTTCAAGATTTCAATGTATACCTTTAAGATTATTAACAATGTAT
>NDGM010253223.1:0-10441 GCA_002564305.1 Octomys mimax | reverse complement strand
TGTGTGTGTGTGTGTGTGTTATACTGTGGTTCCACATCACCTCTTACTGAATGACTTATACACAATGCATGGATTTCCTAAGTAACAGAAAGATATCATTAATTTAAAAAGCATCCCTTTTGTGTTGGCATTGAAGAAACAATGCATTTATTGATCAATCGGGTTTTTTTTAATTTTGATAATATAAGATCAGTCAATGTATACTAATTTCTAATTAGTGTTTCATTTTCTTTATATTCATTGAATGAATTCTTTAAATTGCAACATTATTGTTTTTATTTTTCAGTAAGGGTCTACGAGATCTACAGGGTCTCACTACACACACAGATCAGACTCGTGGTGATCCACCTGTGTTCAGCCTCCAAAGAGCTGGGATTACAGGCGTGCACCACCACGCCCAGTCTCAATCACCGTCTCTTGGATCGAACCCTTGGCCCCTGCATCTACCTAAGCAGGTGCTTTAATCCGCTGAGCTATTTGGCCGGCCCTTAAATTGTTGCGTTACTAACCTTAGTTACACTTTGATTAGCTTTGTTTATTTTTCAGATTTTATATGGGGTTTTTGAAGTACACAAATGCTTTTTAACACTATCACTTTTGACATTTCTCCCGTGATGTTGAACTGTAAATGACAGTCAAGTTACTGGGTTTCTTTAAAAACTGAATTAGACTTTCAGTTGAGATAACACTGCATCTATAGATCAATTTGGGGAAAAACACTTCCATAGTCAATGTTAAGTTGTCCACACTGGCGTAGACCACCATTAATTATAAATTCTGTCATTGTCATTTCTAATATTCTGTGGATTTCAGCATCCAACTCTTAAATATTTTAATAAATGTATTCATTTAGAATTGTTGAAAAATTGATATAATTTTTAATATTCATATTTTAATTTAAAATTTCATTTTCTAATCATCTGTGGCCATTGCAAAAAAGTGATTAGCTATTGATATTGATCTTGTGTCTCTTACAAACTTGGTAGGATTTAATTATTAGTTCCAGTGGCACTTTTGTCAGTTTCCTTATGCTTTCTGCATAGGTGTTTCAGTTACTTTTCTTACTGCTGAGACTAAATAGATGACAGCCACACGTTCAAGGAGGAAAGGTTTACTTTGGCCCATAGTTTGCAGAGCTTTTAGTCCAGAGTCAGCTGGCTGCAAGGCGGGGTGGCAGACGAAGGGGCATCGCAGAGGAGGAGGAGTCCAGCGCAGGGCAGGCCGGAGGCAAGAAGCAGCCGGCCTTCTGGGCTCGACCGGTGCTGGACACAAGTCTGCAGAGAGTGCCACAGTCCTGGGAGGAGCTGTCCCTCTTCCGGCCCCGAGCTACGCTAAGCCGATTGGTCGATGTGCGGGCGGGTCAGCTCACGTGGTCACACACCCCGACCCAGCCGCCTCCACAAGCCCCACCCGAGTGCCTGAGGCACACCTCATTTGCTTTCTTTAAATATGAACAGCCTGACGTCTTTCTTTAAAAAATGTGCTTTATTCTTGTGTTTTACTGAGAAGACTAAGTCTTCTAGTATGTTTCTGAAACAAAAGTAATAGAAGTCTACGTTCGTGCCTTTCTCCTACTCTCAAGGAGAAGCGCTGAGAACTTTAGCCTTCGGGAAGGTGTTTCTCCACATCCACTGACTCAGGTTAAAGAAGGTTTATTTCAGCCTTAGAAGTTGCTGATAGTTTTTATTGAGAGTAGTTTAGAATTTTGTCAAGTTTTTTTTTAAAAGTATTTATTGAAACTACTGTTTTTCATACTTCCTTATTCAGTATTAAACAACAGAACTTTTCTGTGAACTTCCATTGACTTGCTATGTTGTCCTTATGGTGTCCTGTTGAATTCGATTTGATGCAATCGTGTTCTGGGTTTTGCACCTGTGGTCACAAAAGCTGCTGACAAGGCAGTTTGTTGATGCACCTTTTTCTGGTTCAGAATCAAGTCAACATCAGTCTTGTTCAAGTTGCAAAGTCTTCCCTTGTCTTTCATTTGCTGTAACGTTGGTGATATTTCTTTCTTAATTGTATAGAATTCACCACTGAACCTTCTGGGCTTGGAATTTTCTTTGTGGGTCAATATTCAATTACAATTTTAATGCCTTTAGTTGATAAGAGGCTGCTCCAGTTCCCCATTACTCTTTTACCTTTGGTAATCTCTGTTTTTCAGGAAAATTGTCAGTTTTCTTCAGCTTGTCAAATTTGTTGGCATTGAGTTCTTGATCCACTGCAATGCCAGCACCTGAAGCATGTGGAGTCACACTCCTTCTTTCGTTTTCAATGTCGGTCATTTGTGTTTTTCTCACCTTTTCAAAGAACAAAAGCGATACCCATGAGGGTGACAGGGACCAGGGAGCTGTCACACAGCAAGGAAACCCTGAATCTGAGTGAAAAAGGGAGAAAGAAAGGGTGCGGAAAGCGCCTGATTCTACTGTGCAGTGGAGGCGTGCTTGCAAGGTGGGCGAGGCCAGTAGGCCATCATGAGTCAAGGCCCAGCTGTCACGGAGGTCCCCATCTCCTCCAGTCACCAGGCTTCATCACTAGCCAGGGCAGCGGAGGTGGCCCTGGCTTCTCGGTGGGTGACTATAACGATCCTGCCAGCAGCCAGGAAGTGCAGGCTGCAGAGACACAGAGGCCAGCGTGGGCAGTCACACACAGTCCACATCCCATGTTCTCAGCACCTTCCCTGACCACTGCAGCTTGAGAAAGAGTGGCTTGGGGGGGTGAATTATTACTCTTAATTCTTTAGCAGTAAGCAATCTCTGCCTTATGAGTGCCACTTGTCACAGAACAAATTGTCTTATATTTTAGTTTTATTTTTACATGACTATATCCAGATTATTTTCTTTCCTCTTTTTCTTATTCTTTTTTTTTTTTTGTATTTTAGGAAGGGGTCTACAGAGTGTTCAGGGTCTCACTACTAGATCAGACTTATAGCGATCCACCTGTTTACAGCCTCCCAAGTGCTGGAGTATAGGCACGTGCCACCACGCCCAGTCTCAATTGCTGTCTCAGCCGCATCCCGAGGTGGGGCCGACATGGCAGGCCCAGGGATCGAACCCTGGCCCCTGCACCTGCTTTCAGGTGCTTTAATCCACTGAGCTATTTGCCAGCCCCAGATTATTTTCAAAGGCTTGCTTTACCAAATTTCCAAAAATTGAAATTTGCAATTTTATTAGTTTACAGATAAGTAATTATCTAGGAATGCTCAGTGAAGAGGGTAAAAGGATCATGGTAACTACTAGCAACTTGTTAAATGTGAACAGCTTACGGCTATCAAGAGCATGACCCATGGAAATGTCATTGATGTAGTTGTTCAAAGAAAAAGACGCTGAGAAGCTCTTGTGGGTGTGCCCAGTGTGAGGAACACAGTGATGTCCAAGACTGATCTACTTATCCATGTTGTGTGTGATTTTTGAGACACACAAACAGCAAACTCATAAGTACGTTCAACAGTATGTGAAAGAATAGGAATTGGAAACTTACCAAATGAGAATCCTCTGAACGTTCACTAACCTACATGATTTAGGAAAATAAACAACCCTTATAAAAAAGTCAAACCTAGCATGAATGGTAGCAAAATTCAGAGCTTAGAAATCTGAAAATGATGGCCACATTTTTCCCTCCAGATAGAAAAACCAGTCTTCCTGGAAGCTTCCCAGAGTCGCATCCCTTTCACACAGGCTTTCTCTCCACAGGAGCTGGCGCTACCTATGAAGCTTTAACAGAGTTAGACTCTTTCAGTCCTCTCTTAATGCTTCAGTACTCGGTGCTGGGAAAGCAAAGATGAGGAGGAGGATTTCCCACCTTCATAACCGTTCAACCACGTGAATAGCTGTCTATAAGGGCAATTTGCCACCAGTGTCCAGAGCATGCCTGAAATCTATTTTTCCACTTTTGGCCACTCTTAACAGTGTATATGTCCTACTATCAACATATGTGGTGAAGACAAAGCAGAAAGATAATACCCCTGTTCAGCCTTTAAAAGATAAATGCAGAGTGGCTGTCAATGTGAAGTGTTCCTAAATATGATATGATGTCTTACACTAACCTTGAAAGAAATCAAACTTTATATTTTGCACCCAAAGAACAGAAGCAAGTTAGTTATGCACAGGTTGCTTTGGAAAGCTTCTATGGCATATACAGTATTGTTCTTTTTTTCTGTTTTAGGAAAGTCTTAAGAGACATCGATACTTGAATTCTGTGTTCCCTCATGAAAACTCCACTGCTTTTTATGGGATAAATCAGTTCTCTTATTTGTTTCCTGAAGAGTTTAAAGGTATGGCCTAAAAGTCTTACTATTTGTTGATTGCCTGATTTAAAATTCTTTGCTTACTTTTTTAGGAATTGTTTCACTGTAAATCTGGCAAATCAAGTAATAGTGGATGTGTTTTCAATGCTTATCTGCTACAGTACACCAAAAATATATCATGTCCAATATTAAGAAGAGTATACGTATGGCCTCTCTGTACTGGCTGCTGCTTAAGAACTGAACACTGTAGTTGTACACGTGCTCATAAAGAAAAAGCTGTAGGGAAAGCTGGTCTCAGCACTGCCACACTGTCACAGCAGGGTGGCTATTAGCGACACTCACGCCTTCATGGGTCATGAGGTGAGAAATGCTGTCAGCTGTGAGCTCATTTTTACTACTAACCTGATTCCACCAAAGAAGTCCTTTGGTATGTCAGTTTCATCTTTCTTGTAGGAATTTTCTTTGTGGCTTTCAGCAGAATGTGTTTCATGTTATAGAAAAGCACAATTTGAACATCAGACTCATCAGAAAGTTTCTATTTTCGCTTAAGATGTTGATCCAGGAAGAAGCCCAAGGGCCGTCCTCATAATACCCTGTTTTTACTTCATTTCCTCTTTCTACTCAGCCATTTACTTAAGAAGTGAACCTTCCCGGTGCCCAAGATACCCCTCAGAAGGACAGACTCCTGTTCCCAACATATCTTTGCCATTAAGATTTGACTGGAGGGACAAGCATGTTGTGACATCAGTGAGAAACCAGCAGATGGTAAGTTTCCGGTCCTTAGTGTCTCCTGAGGAGAAAGGGAAGCACTTCTGAGGTCAGACTTGGCCAGACCTATAAAGAAATGCATCTTTTTTTTTTTTTTCTAGGTAAAAGCACAACTCTATCATTCAAAAATGCAAGGAAGGCTCTGTGAGTGAGAGGCAGGTGTCAGATGCTGCCTCTGGGCTCTGAAGAGAAATCTGCCGTGGTGTGTGCACCTATTACTGGTCCTTGTTGCCAGCGCACTCTGCAGGAGTGCCTCCCAGTCACGGTACCAAAGGTACCACACCTGGTGGCTGGCAGCAAGCTACCCAGAAGGGGGCAGGTGCATGGCGACTGACTACTTAAGTAATTCAGGAGGAAGTCAGCACTAGGAGTAAGGGGGCTGGGTATATTCACCCGGTGGCATATCTGGATCTCCTGGTTCTCAGCTTCATCCTGTGAATGCTGTCAGAGATCCAAGCACCTGCTCACTTCCTGTGGCATCGTTCATTTCCTGTTCAGTTTGTGTCCTCAGAGCACAATCAGTTCAGATATAAAATGGCACATACATTGCTAAAAACATGATCTGTGCAAAATTCTGCCCTGCAGTGATGAAGTTATGGTAAAAATCAGGTTGGACTGCAGTGCTAACAACGTAGTGACACATCTAAAGAGCCAAGGGGAAGCTAACAAGCATGGGAGCAAGACTTACAGATGTTGAGTGACTAAGTAATACGCAAGTGCTGCAGTGGCAAAAATGTGGCTTGGAAAGGGCTCAGTGTGTGCTTGCAGGAATAAGGGAGGGAGGTCTGCAGCCTGCCTGCTATTGTGATTGGTGGGGAGAATAAGCTCTTCCCTGATTGGTGGAGAGAATAAGTGCTTCCCTGATTGGTGGAGGGAATAAGTGCTTTCCTGATTGGTGAGAGGAGTAAGCACTTCCCTGATTGGTGGAGGGAATAAGCACTTCCCTGATTGGTGGGGGAAATAAGCGCTTCCCTGATTGGTGGAGGGAATAAGCACTTCCCTGATTTTGAGCGGATTAAGCGCTTCCCTGATTGGTGGGGGGAGTAAGTGCTTCCCTGATTGGTGGGGGGAGCGCCCTGGGAGGTCAGAAGGAAGACAACAGTGCCAGATGTGACATGCACAGTACCTCAGCTCACTCCTGGCCGCGGGAGGCGCGTGTGTGCTTTATGGTGGGCCCTACCCATTTGCTCCCCGCCGTACACAGGAGGAAAGACCAGCACAGAGGTTAGCGTGGTTCTCTCCACTCACTCCATGTCCACAGCGACAGCGCAGCAGGTCATCCAGCCCTTCGTGGGTGCAAAGTGCTCTGTAACTGTCGGCTGCTCAGTCTTCCTCCAGTTAGAATGATTGCTGGTGTTCCTCTTTGGTGTTCACTGTTGTGCACTAAATTTTACCATCAAATCATTTGCTGTAAGCCTGGAGTCACATGAAGCTGTGCATGAGCCGCCCAGCCAGTTCTTCTGAGAAGTATCTATGTTGAATTAAAGAAAATCATCAGGAAAAGAATATGTTTAAGAGACATTTTGGGGCTTTTTCAGATGTAGGACTGTCTCTTGTGGCTTGGCTAAAGGTATATCTCAGAGTCCAGTATTCTTAGTTTTATTCTCTTTTCTCCACCCTTAATATGAGTATCAGCCCTTTGTTTTTCTTTTTATCACTTTGTTAACTAAAAGCAAATAAATAGAGCCACAGCAAGCGTGAATGGTGCCACTACTTGAGGAATGGCTGATGCCACTTTATCTGTTATCGCTTTCAAAGTCACCATGACGTGCATGTGTGACACTTACCTGACTGTGTCTGATAACGCGACAGTTCATGCAGATGATTCTGTTTGTGTCCGATAACGAGCACAACACACATCATCGTCACCACCCTCTTGCTGAGAGGCAGGACTGCAGAATCAGAGAGCGGGAGGAGGAGAAAGACGGAGGGTAGGGTGAAGCCCAAGCACGGAGTCTCTAGGCAAGGAGCGGCTGGTGACACCAGGGCAAAATTACAAAATAATAAACTTATAGACATGTTATAGCAAAAGTTAGAAATCCCTTAATATGCTGTGACTGTGCTCCTGCAGCCTGTCGTGTAGTGAGGCTCGGGACCAGCTAGCCTAGGCTGTTCATGTCTGCTGCTGCCTCCACAGCGCCACCCAGGTGGGCTTGACCACCTCCAGCTGCAGCGCCTATTTTTCAACTTAAAATATGGACATGTGCAGCTTGCTTGTACTTTCAGCTTGCTTCAGGTACTCTGCACTTCGTGCACACGACACTGGCCCACTCACGTTCGCTTCCAGCTCTGTCTACTCTTCTCAGCGCCCCTCCCACCGGGAATGTTCCTGTTCAATTATAAACAATTCCTTGTAAGCAAACCCGTTTAAAACAACTCCACCTGAGAATACATGTATAATTCTTGTAATCCATGTAACCAATCATGCAACAACCTGCTAAAAGCTTTGTACTTCCCACCTGCTAACTGTATAAAAGCTAAACTCAAACCTGACTCAGACCTGATGATTGGGAACTGGTTCCCATCAACCCGCTGGTGTAACAAAAGCTGCCTTCTGCTTACTCTGTGTGAATAGTCTTCCATTTGGTTTGGTATTGTTTTTTTCTACAACATCTCCACAAGTTAGCTGCTCACTGAACACAGACTCTTACAGACCAGGTGTTATTCCAAGTGCTTTCCAAATCTCTGACAGTCAACTGCATTGATAATATGTAATATACAGTAGCAATATTGCTAATTTATATTTAGGTAACACCTAGACCTGGATGTTCAAAAGAGAATTATTTTCTTTCTGTTTTGAACCTGAAGAGCTAGAGGACAGACATGTGTGTTTTATAGATTTCCAGACTCTGGAGCTTCTGTTGAATTTCATAACTTCTTGTACGGAGAGATGCCACTTGGTAATCGATGCCTGGCCTGCTCTGCTCTGCAGTGTGGAGGATGCTGGGCGTTCAGCGTGGTGGGCGCAGTGGAGTCCGTGCGGGCCATTCGGGGGGCACCTTTGGAGGACCTCAGCGCCCAGCAGGTCATCGACTGCTCCTACAGCAACTTCGGGTGCAGTGGAGGCTCACCCCTCAGTGCTTTGATCTGGCTGAACAAGGTATCTGTGTCGCAGCCTTTGGAATCCCGATCTCCCTTTTCCTAGGGCACTATGAACAAAATTCCAGTTACTGCGCAGATTAAATGGTGTTTCCAGAGTCAGAGCTTTACTAAGATTTAATAATCAAATTGCTTCCAGTCAAATTAACTATGAAGCTATCAAACGGTAACAAAAGTTATTTGACATCTGATTTCAGAAAGGTCTTTTCGTTGTTTAACATTCATTGAACAGTAATTCGCTTGGCAGACAAGGATCACATAATGTCCCACAAAAATGAGAGCCTTTTGCTACCCATTTCCATAGAACTTCAGAGTTTTAAGGTGAAAATGTGTATTAGAGATCATCTAACCCACGACTTTTCCTAGATGAAAAAGTAAGAGCTGAGAGCCCTAGCTGCGTGGCCGAGTCACTGCTTGCCTGGCCCTGTGCCCCATGCTAGGGCTTTGCTGGGCACCCACAAGTGCTCGTTGTTTTCTCTGCCTTTGTCTTCATCCATCCTCAGCTGCATCCATCCGAGGGCACTGCCAGAGTTTCACAAAAATTCACCAAGCCCCAGTTCCCAGCATGTTCCTTTGTACACTCGCTGTATTCTGAATCAGAAGCTACTCTATACACGACCAACCATAGTGAACCGTGTGTCATCACCCTTCTAATAAGCCCGGTATCCCAGATGCAAGGGTTCTGTGCAGATTACTGCCAAAGTCATAACACACCCTGGACACATGTCATGGGGGAGGGGTAGGAAGGCGGCCTGGCCCCGCCTCCCCAGAGTCTGAACCACTGCGCGGGTCTCAGAGCCGGCTCCCTCCGGGGCAGACTCCACAGGAGGAAGGGTCCCCAGCAGAGCTCAAGGGGCTGGGAGCTGGGGGATGGGAGTAAGAGAAGTAGGAGCAAGCCCGAGAGAAATCACCCCTCCTAGCTGTCTGCAGCCAACACCTGCCGACCTTAGGAAGGCGCAGCGCGCTCACGTGGTGATGAGGGGAAGCTGAGCCGGGGCGATGTTCTGAAGTAAATCCAGGCAGATTCTTACGACAACTGACACACAAGCGCTTGGGGTGTGTTTATTTATTTATTTATTCATTTATTTTAGACACAAGAAAAACTGGTGAGAGACTCGGAATACCCGTTCACCGCACAGAACGGCCTGTGTCGTTACTTTTCCAGGGCACAGCCCGGAGTTTCAATTCAAGGCTATGTTGCCTATGACTTCAGGTAAGTATCTCCTCTGTTGGTGTCCTTAATTTATGATCCACTGACTGTGCGCAATGAATAAGCGGAAGCCTTCCTCCTAACCTCTGCTTTAACGCATTTTTTATTTTTCATTAGTCCATGTTTGTAGTGCATAATGTTTACATTCCTTGCCTGGAATCAGGGAGTGCACAGAAGGCATCGCGATTCCAGCTCTCAGTCCTTCCCCCTCCCTTCCCTCCCTCCCCCTCCCTCCCCCATTTCTCAGTCCTTCTCCCTCCCTTCCCCTCCCTCCCCCATCTCTGTCCTTCCCCCTCCTTCCCCTCCCTACCCCATCTCTCAGTCCTTCCCTCCTTCCGTCTCCCCCTTCCCTCCACACCTCTCCATCCCTTCACCCTCCCTCCACCCTCCCTCACCCACCTCTCCCCTTTTCCTCCCCTCCCCTCCCTCTATCCCACCCTTTGCCATCCCCGATCCCCTTCCTTTTCCTGTATTAACAATGCACAGCATTACATTTTGTGTGGAGTCAGTGCATGTGCATTGCAACTCGTGATCATTTTCACATCTCCTGCTTTCTCTTTTTCTTTATTTCCTTCTCCTGTGCTTCATCTGATTCTGTGACTCTCATATGAATGGCATCTGCGTGTGTTCATGGGGACACGGATCACATAACGTCCCACAAAAATGAGAGCCTCTTGCTACCCATTTCCATGGTACTTCTGGGTTTTAAGGTGAAAATGTGTATTAGAGATCATCTAACCCATGACTTCTCCTAGATGAAAAAGTAAGAATTGAGAGTGTTGTTGGCGTCCTTGACATCTCTCAGCCCGTGCAGATGAGTCTGAAAGTGCTTTCCTGTCCACCCTCCTGCTTCTCCTGCAGCTGGCCACAGGCGTGCTGCATTCAACCGTGTCTCTTGGTCTCTTAATTAGGTGCAGACAACTCTTCTGGTTACTACAGAGCTTATCGTCTATTTCGTATTTTAAGAACAAAATGGTAAAATATTTTAAAGAATGAGTTCCACGTTAGATGCTCAAGCCCAGGCTGAGCAGAATCATATTTATTTATTTATTTATTTATTTGGTGGAACCGGGGACTGAACTCGGGCCCTTGCGCTTGCCAGGGAAGCGCTTATTCCACTG
>NDGM010252902.1:0-11255 GCA_002564305.1 Octomys mimax | reverse complement strand
AGAGAGAGAGAGAGAAGAGAAGATAGAGACAGAGAGAGACAGAGACACACAGAGAGAAGGACAGAGAGACAGAGAGACAAAGACAGAGAGAGACAGAGACACAGAGAGAAACTGGCCTCCTTGGGGTTCAAAAACTCAAATTTTGTCCCCTGGAAAAAATCAAGAATACTCTCATGTGCACTAGCTATTCTGTGTTCTTGGGCACGAACCTCGTATTGACATTGCCAGTAATTAAAGTTAGCTCAACATGGAAATGGTGTGTATTTATCAAAGACTGAACCGAATAGAATTTACTCTTTAGTACATAGGCATGGTAGGTCACTATCTCCATAAAACCTTGGTTTGCTTTGAGTGTCGATTTTAGAAATTTAATTCTTAATTGTGAATGTCTTTACTTTGCAAGTGCCTCTTCTTAATGTTAGAGACCTTTAGCATGTAGTTTTCATAGACTATTTTTATCACATATTTACATACTTAGGAGTTACTCGTTAAACAGGCAATTAAAGTAAACAGTGTAATCATATGTTTATAAGTTGTAATTATAGATCTTCATATATAATGACACAGTTATGAGAGCTATTCTTATTGTAAAATTTCTGCTTAATTTTCAAGAGAAAAAGAATTTTCCTCCTGAGTTCCAGTGTCTCAGGTGTTTCCAGATTTATTTGGCAAATTGCTGAAAGGAATATATCTGCTTTTGAGACTCAATAAATGGGAATTTTGAAGTGCACACAAGTGCATGAATGTTCGATTTTCAACTTATTTTTAATTTATATTGCTAAAGAAAGGATAAATCTCTCCTTGAATATAAATTCACTCCTGCTTGAAATCATAACATGGACAAAAACCAAAATCAAACTGTAGTGACTTTTCCTGTTATCTGAGTTAACAACTGTGAGGGGCATGTGCGTACACACACACACACACACGCGCACACACACACTATAGTTCACCACCCACCTACCTCCTCTGGGATGCTGGCTTTGCTTTGGCTTAAGCTTAGCCTGCAAAACAATTTTATATGACTCTCACAGCCTGAATGGGAGCTGCTCTATGTTCGTGTGTTCATAGGTCCTGGGTCCTGTCTTAGGCTCCTTCCATCAAGGTGACAAGGGTGGCAGAGTTGGGACCGAGATCACTCAGGGCAAGACCCAGTCACCGTGGTGCCCATGCTGGGGCTGAGTCTGTATTTTGCTGATTTGTCATTCTCAGCGCACCCCTGTGTTTACTTCTCATTACAGAGCAGGTGTTTAGCATTCTCCACACAGGAATGCCAAGTGAAGTCCTTCCTTCAATGTCGGGTCCCCTGGCCCTGGGAAGGCCTTTGTTGAGACTTATTGACAGACGAGGGCTTCAAGGAGTGTGGACAGGGATGATGGTAGGCGGGACCTCGCAGGAACAGTCAGTAACCGTGTCATGAGATTCATGACCAAAGATGACAGCATCTAGAGCTGACATCTGGTCATCTTCTGAGGCTGGCTGTGGCTGTCTGTGCAATGCATGTGGCTGATGGCAGAACGCCCAACCCAGCCCCCGGGTGGAGGGCACCACGTGATAAGCATGGTTCTGCACAGAGCAGCCACGTAGCTAGCACTGTGGCTCCTCCTCTAAATCACGGTGGTATCATGTCAAGCAGAATTTGTTGGCCATCCACTCACTGATCACAGTCACTGATCATTATTCCCCAAGAAAGGTTAAAAAGATAAAAAAGTAAAGGAAACAATTAAAGAAGCCTTGCAAGAATTTATTAAAACAAAGAGAGGAAGAAATCTCCAAAACCCTCTCATCAGTTAGCTGGAAGGAGACAAGGAGAAACACAGAAATGGTACTTCCGGTTCTTCATTGATTTGCTTAGAGGCAAAGCCCTGAAAAAAACAACTCATTAATTCAGGGAGGGATCAGCCCTGCTAGATCCCTGGCCAGCCTCTCCCTGAGCAGCAGCACATTCACCCGAGCTGTCTTTGCTGTGAATGAATTTCTCTAATGTTTACGCATTCATTCCTTAATTCACTAAGTGTGTTGCTCGGTTATAAGGGCCACACTACCTACCCAGCTGCTGCTATTTCCAAATCTTCCCAAATATTTCGTTCTCTCAGTCGCTATTTCCAAAGCTGAGCAGCCTCCAAGAGCAGAAATGGGGGGAAAAGACGCATGGAATTTTCTTACCATTGTAGATCGGGGTGTAATATCAATAACTTTAATGGGAGCCGAGTCGGTGCCCTGATAGAAGTCCTGCTGCTCCTCAAATAAATGGCTTGGCTCCACCTCAGCATTTATCTGCCAGGGCTTGGCTTTATCAGGGCACCAACTCAGATTCCATTAATGTTATCTCTTAATTAGCTATGCGATTAACCTGTGTTACTCCTGCGCGGTAATGAGTGGGAGACAGAACCAGAGAAGTTCAGCTGCCTTATAATTCCCTCTCCAGAAGCCAAATCATTCTGGAAACCATTCCAGGAGAAAGGGGGAAAAAAACAGCCAAAGCCAAGGCAGTTCTGATTTCTGCCTCTACCAGGATCCAACGGCGAAGTTTGCATTTCTCGGAGGAGGAGGAAGCCGCGGGACTTTAGCTAACGTGCGAGATGCTTCCACACTCTTCTGGTGCCTTCTGTTCAGTATTGCATTTAATCTTCGAGGCAGGTCTGAAAGATGGGTCCTGTTATTGCTCCCATTTTACAGAGGAGGAAAGTGAGATCCACAGAGCTCAAACAGCTGTCCAGAGGTCTCCCAGTTGAGGAATGGCAGAGGCGGCATTGCAAGATTCGTCAGCAGGAGAGAGGATCAAGAGCCTGAGAATCAAGCCAGCTCCCTAAAACCCAAGTGCAGGACCCCAGCAAGGGACCATCAGAGAGCAGCCACCTCCTCCCCCTTCCCCGCCCCCTCTCCTCCTGCATCCCTCTCTGCCCTTCCCTCCTCCCCTATCCGCTTCCAGGGAGATCCGCGCTGGCTCCCGCTGCGCGGCTGAGAAGGGCCCTCTCTCCGTTTAGATTTTCTGCCTGTAGAAATTTGCTCTCAGGGAGTTCTCAAGGGAACCCGGGCTGACGCTGGTGGAGTTGGATGGCCCAGAGCAAAATGTAAAGATGGAAAAATACTTGGCTGGCCTGCATGTCCCGGCTCTTTTGTCCCTTCAAAGCTCAATCCCCTCCCTTCTCTCCCGCCCTCTTGCTCCTAGGCACGGACCCTCATTTCTAAGTGACCCAAATCCTTAGCAATGTTCGTCTGGACAAACAAAATCACGCTGTTACTGGAAAGCGCGACTGGAGAGGCGACAGCGCCCCCTTCTTGGCTCCGCTTTCCCTCTGAGGGATGGGATTGGCGTGGGGGGCAAACAAGCGTTCCTAACAGAAACCTCACAATGGCTGGCAGGGAGGACCCGGCCCTAAGCCTTAAAACTGCATCCTCACAGAACCCTGCCCTGCCCTAGCTGCACCGTGGAGCCAAACACTTAGGGCGGTGTGCAGACTGGCTCTGGCTGCAAAGAGAAAAAAAGCCTTTGCTTCGTGCCCCATGAAATATCGCAAAGCAGTGTTTTCAAATGCTTAATCGTTGAACCCCTTTGTAGAACATTCATCTCATTTTTCTTCCTTCTAGAATATTCCATCACTCCATACTCTGGGTCACTTCTGATTCCCTAGGGACTCATTACTTGTGATTTTCCTTGTTAAGATAAAGTCATAATACTATCTGGCTCAGTCCAATACATTATGAGGTGCATGTGAAAACCCACAATGGGAAGGAAGGATGGGTGCCTGAATGTCCTACTTCGAGAAGGGATGTCAGTCCATCTGCAGTCCCCCATAATGCCAAAGTCATAGGTAGAAATGAGCAGTAGGTTTATCTCACAGGACATTATTTATGAATGATTACTGCAGTACTTCTTAATAAAAAAGAAAACATACAATTTGGGAGACATCATTTTGGGGAGCCATATTTAATAACAGCCACCATAAGAGAAAGACAGATCTTTTGTTGTTGTCCTTGTCCTGTTTAAGGAAATAGCCAACAGTTCTGCCAGGAGTTTATCTAACCCTTGTGTGCTTCTCTATCACCGTTCCTGCTTACTTCTGGGATTGGGAAACGTGAGAATCATTTCCACTTTGTGTTCTGTGCCTCGCATGTGCTAGGCTAATCTAGAAAGTGTTGCCTCGGTAGGAATGGCAGGAAGAAGGGGAAGAGAAGAAGAGGAGAAGAGGAAGAGGGAGCTGCCTCAGCCCTACAGAGAGAATACCAAGCACAAAGGCACTTCTGTTCATATTTTGATTCCATTTCAGAGAAATGTGGATAACTTGTTCTCATGGTCAAGACAGACCAAATTTCTCTTCTGCTAATGGAGAAATTTGAATGAGAAAATATTACCTGACTAATACTCGCATGAAGCATTAAAACTAACAAACCTCTCTCTCTCTCTCTTTCTCTCTCTCTCTCTCTCTGTGTGTGTGTTTATGTCCCCCAAAGACATAAAGAAGAGTTCATCTATCACCCAAGACTTGCTTTATTTTCCAGATATTATCTGCCTAGGTGAAAGCATTTTCTCTGAGAGCTCAAATTTGTTTTTAAAACAACATTAATGACTAATGGTGAGTCATCCAGTTTTGTGGTTTGATACAGTAGTTTGTATTTGTGCAAGAGCTTAAAATTCAACTTTGAGCAATGTCCACAGCAGGGAAGAACAATTAGTAAATTCATTAATTGTGCTTTTGTGTACACTTTCAATCTCAAGGCTAATTATTTGTTTAAATTATTTTGCTTCTATCGGAAGTGTTGCCACATGAAAAATTTTCAGCTTCAGTTTTCGGTATGAAATATAAGGCTCAGCTCGTTCAGACATTCCTATGGAATGGCACCGGTCTGCATCTCCTAATGACCAGCACTCAATGTGGAGCCTTTTATTTAAGCAAATGAGCAGTTAGGTTGAGGAATGTAAGTGTGCGAAGAACAGTGATCCACGGCACAGCTTCTCCTCCCTCCCTGATGCGGACAGTGAATCTCTTCCATGTTTGACTTTAAAATATAATCAAACTCTGATGTGACTTAAGTTGGAATCATGCAGTTTTATGCAGAACAATGCTATGAAAGGAAAACACCAGTTGCCAAGTTAATGTGCCGGTGTACAAAATAAAAGTCAAGGCTTCACTCTTGGTAGAGAGAGAAAAAAAATCCCCCTCCCCCCTCCTTCCTTAATTCTCCCTGTGCCAGGGCTGTAACTAGGAGATGAACCAGCCACCACTAGAGCAGCATCCTTTCAGTCCTGGTCTCCAGGTGTGCGGCCCGCGAAGAGACAGATGGCTCGGTGTGAGCACAGAGGTTCCCCAAGTGGCACACGTGTGGGGGGTGGACTGCATGGTCAGCCAGCCCCACCCCACTTCCAAAGCATCTTCCCTGTCTGGCTCAATCCTCAGGGAGACGCAGAGTCCAGGGCACACCTAAGGAGAAAGAGGAAAATGACCACGCAGAACCTCCTGAGACCTGGTGCTACGCGAGGCGTCCGACCAAGAGATTTAACCACTGAGTCCTCCTCAGGATGTGGACGTTACCGTTTTTTGTTTTTTTGTTTTTGTTTGTTTTGTTTTGTTTTTTTTTTTAGAGGAAATGGAGGCTCTGCATGTAAGCTGGAACCCACACCCACGTGGCTAGGTGGCTGCGATGCCAGTGCCTGTCCACAGCACTGTGCTGCGTCCCTGGCATCTAGCTCAGTCCTTGCTGTATCAGACGTTCCATTCATTCATGTGTTCAACAAATACTTATAAAGGGCATGCGACATCTTGCCTTTAAAGATTTTAGTGATAAGCTAAGTCTGTGCCATTCTAGTAGGAAATATTTTCTGAATGAAGAAGGATTGAACAAGTGCAGGCTGGGCTTATACCAGCAGCATCTCTTTCATGTACTCCTGCCACGGGGTTGGTTTCTGTTCCAGATGAAAAATCTGAGGCCTCTGAGGAAAGGCCGGAGGCCTGCGGCTCCGCCCCAGCAATGCTGACAGTCCCGGGGAGCTCTTCCTTCCTTCCTTCCTTCCCTCCTTTCTTTATAGATAGATAGATAGATAGATAGATAGATAGATAGATAGATAGATAGATTTATTTATTTATTTTTGCCGAACCCAGAATTGAGCTCAGGCCCTTGCACTTCCCAGGCAAGTGCTTATTCTACTGAGCCATGTCGTGGGGAGCGCTTTCTCGAGGGTCGCCCTAGTGGGGTGTGCACTCATATTCAGTTCTCCAGGCAGCCTGGACCACAGGAGGCTGTTCGCAACCGGAAGTGCAGGGTGGAGAGTGGGTCCGTGGATGTCGTCACCACCTACAGAGAGGCAGCTTTCCTCCAGCCCAGGCACCCGGGAAAGGGAGGCTGCCGTTCCCTGGTACCCGGCACAACAGACTGGTTTTTCAAGCTAAAAATCTAGAGAAAGAAGATGTGTCCGCAACTCCACAGGGGCTGGTTTATTTTTTAAATGTTTGTGTTCGGAGTCTGGTCACAGCCTCAAATCTGCTCCGATCACCTCAGGAATCACAGATGGGAAAGACCTGTGAGGTCACCCGCCCCAGCAGTGCCTGTGGAGCGTTCAGCGCCACACAAAGCTTTGGGAGCGCTTTCTCCAGCCCCATGGAGCAGTCCCAGAGGACTGCGCTTCCGCCCTGTCCCTCAGGAGCTAATTCCAAAATCCACACGTAGTGCATTTCAGACTGAACATGTAGCCGGGGTAGGGTTCTCATTTTAATTATCCAAAGCACTGAACAGAAGCCTGGTGTCATAAAAGATTGCTGAGGGCCCTCTCCTCCTCCCCACGGTGCCTTCCACCCTGCAAGCTTCACTCTCAACCAAGAGGCCCCAGCCTCATGGCAGGTTTTGGAGGGCGTGGGGAGGTGCCAGGTGGCAGGGCCGACGCAACTCAGCATGGTGTGCCTTCGGTCTCTGGTTGGCCAATCATCCCCAGCACACCAGTGAGGGAAGCAGCTCTCTAAACAGAGCTGCCACGCACACAGCTGCAAAGCAGGCTTACTTGGAAACCAGCCTGCCTGCTCAACAGCCTTCCCAGACCCAGCAGAATCATCTGTGTGCCCCAAGATGTAGCTCCAAGATGTTCGAGATGTTCGTCACAGTGTTGTTTATGATCATGACAAACCCAAACACAGTCTCCCTGCCCAGTGGTAGATGACCGGTTAAGTAGATCACAGATAAACCTTGTAATGTTTTGATCAGGAGAGTATTAGTGACACTGTTTTTACATACAATTTGAATATCCTTTATCCACAATGCTTGGGACAAGAATAGACAATGAGAGATACTGGGAACAGGGCTCAAGTCTAAGCACAAAATAAATTTAGGTCACACACAAGTGCTATGCATACAGGTGGAAGATAACTTTAGTTTTAGTGCCCCTGTGTTTTAACTGTGACTTGTCACATGAAAACAATTTTATATAGTAGTTTTAGTGTCTCTGTGTTTTAACTGTGACTTGCCACATTAAGTCATTTCCCACATGACATCATAGAAAATTTCAGATTTTGCATAACTTCACATTTTCAAGTTAGGGGTGCTCAAGCAGTACTATGAAAGCAAAAGATGGGTCACAAGCAGTATAGCACGCTTTTATTCTCGCTGCGTTTTTCTAAATATAGAATGTCAGAGAATGTTGATGCACTTATCTCTTCTTAAAGAGCTGGCAGGTGTGGTTTTTCTTCTTTCCTGCTACTTTCCACCCTTCCTCCAGTGAATAATCACATTTGCTATTAAATATAGCACTGTGACTTTAGCACAGTAAAAGTCCCTCCTTCTGGAGCGGCTGCGGTTCCCACATGCGGTGCTACAAGGATGCACACAGTCAGAGGGAGAGGTGGGAGGACAGCCCCCCTAAGCCGGCTGCCAGGCCCAGGTGGGAGCCTGTCTCTGCGCACACTACACTGATGACAGTAGCAAGCCATGCTCCAAGCCCTCAGTTCCAGTGTTCATTTACTAAATAGACTTCTGGAAGCACGAAGGGGAGAACCCCTTTCTCACTGCAGAGCACCTCAGGGCAAGAAGTTTCTTGCTCCTCACGGGAATCAAGGAAACTGGACCAGCTTCTGCCATGGCAGCATCAGTCCTCCAAGGCCATAGGGGTGTCAGTGACCTCCATGGAGAGGAAGCGTAGCACACCTTCTCTGTGAGAGGGAAACAGAGACCCAAAGGGGCCAAGTGTCTTATTCTTTTACACACAAGTTATGTTGGTGGGGCCAGGGTGAACGCTAAGATTGACTGGGACTCCCTTTGCCTTGACGTCTTCTTGCTCCCTGCTTAGCCCCCTAAACTTCCACTCAGGCTTCATGGCCTGGCCCAGGCATCTTCTTATGGAACTCTTCACCAACTCCCTAGTGGACTTGCCCTTGGGTCTTTCATACCACGGGCCTCTACTCTTAATCCTATTATTGTCTTTTCTATACTACACAGCAGTCTTTTGACCATGAATCTGGCTGTCTTCCTGGGTTGGAGTGTAGGACTTAATCCTTTCATTCCCAGGAGCTGGTATATTGCAGCTCATCATTTAATAGCCAACTCAAAGTTTTAAAAACATCACAACTGCATAAAGGGATTGTGTGCTAGTTGGGAGGGAAGAGGAAGGTTTGGTTCCATGCTCCTGAGCACGACAGAGTACCGACACGTGCTGGGGTTGTTTGCACTATGGGCAAGAGCTATGCAGTGACAGAAATCTGTTTTCTGCCACAAGAGAAAGATGAGTGGTTTCACTATATTGAAGTTGCTTGAGAAATAAAGCACTGGGAATATAGTCAGCAGGTAGACACATGATGTTCTAGAAAGACTGGCCTTCAAGTGAGATACATCAGAATTTGAGTCCAACACCCATATTATGTTGCATGATTAAACTTCTTGGAGACTGTCTTTTCTTATCTGGTACAATATTTACTTTGTAGGGCTGTTGGCATCACTATGGATCACGATGACCCATGTCCTTGGCACACGCATGCTTCCTGTATCAAGCCCTCTTACTGTATCTTCTTAGGTCTACAGATGGTAAGCCATGGCCACATGGAGGTGTTTCTCTAGACCTTGGCTGCCAAAAGAAGCACAAGAGCCTCAACTGACCCTCGAGATGAGGGGACACCAGGAAAGAACTCTGGAGCCCTCAAGTTCTGGTAGACAAGCTTAACATACAGTATGATATTTCCCACACTTCCTCCAGAAATAGACCAGGGGACAAGGGGCTCACTAGCAATGCCATCTCATTCATACCCATGCAGGAGGCTGGGCAAGGAGCATGTGAGTTCTTTGAAGAAACGATGCCAGCATGGTGACCCAGGACTCCAGCCGGGTATAGTGGCATTGCCCACTCTTGTGTGGCAGAGTCCTGAAGTCCTTGGCCACCATCCTGGTGCATTGGCAAAATAATAGGCAGGAAGAGGAGCACAAGGCCTCCTTTGCCAGGTTGGGGGCTGCAGGTCAGCATGGGCACCATCTGAATTTACTTGGGCCCTTCCATACCAACTCAGACTGGGCTCTTCATGTCACAGTGATGGGAGATACGGGGGCAAAGGCTGGAGGAAGGAACCAAACAAGGATCGTCTTGGGATAGCAGAGCAGACATGCTCCTTCATTCTCTTTCTGGCCCAGCCTGGGGGTGGGGACTACCTCTAGCCACTACCTGAGCAGCATCCTCTTGGGAGGCTCATCTCTCATACCCTGTGGCGAGGGTGGCCATCCTTTCTATGTTCTTTTCAGTTACCACTGTGTTCCAAATGTGCTTTATAGCCATTTACTTATTTGCTGATTGTTCTGTCTTAGATGTAAATATGGGCAGACACAGTGTCTGTGTCTCTGGTGTCACCAAGGATACCTGGTTCATTATAGGCACCTCCTCACATAACTAATGCATGAATTATAAAAAAAAAATTCATTAATTGAAAATCCTCCTTTAAGATCCCTGTGCTGGGATGTATTCTTGGGAACATTCCCACACAAGCAATAAGTATGTGCTTCTGTTTTTCTCTTTCTTTTCACTCGTGTTCATATAATTCATGTAACTATATACTCAGCCATGAGGCCAATAATGTAATAACAATTATGTAAAATTAAGCAAGTATTTGTCAGTCACCTTATAACTGCCCGGCACTGTTTTAGACACTTATGGTGTATCAGGGAAGAAAACAACAATCACTACGCACTTTGATACTCTAATAAAGTGTGCTCACCTAATCCTTTCTTTAAAAATGTGCCATATAGCCCTGGCAATGTTCTCATACTTCAAGTACGTATTGAGAGTTAGACTCCTTAAAATTCTGTTTTGATTCAGACAATTCCAGCAGCAGAGTTCACCACAGAATCTAGAAAAGCAGACCATTTGGGAGCTGATTTGCCCTTCACTGTGGCAAAGACAGTGACTTTCTGCTGACAAAATTGATTGTGGATGTCCCTTGAGGCATTCAGTAAAACCACGGGACACACCCGTTGGCATTCAGCAGTCTCCTCTGATGTGAGCATACACAATAGCTTCTTTCTTTTTCTTTTTTACCTGTATGTTTAACTTTTATTAAACAACAGTGAGCACTCTCCTCTTTTTTAACCCCTAACTAAAGAAAGGCTGATTCTAGGAACATTCAGCAGAGAAGACCCAGCTACTCAGATCACTAAATTGCTTTCAGTGAGTCAATGTGCTTTGTGTACAGGTACCAGTTCTATTCTTCTCTGGCTGACCATATTATCTCAATCCTTGCGGTTTAATACACATGGTGCAGGTCAAAGGAAGATGGAATTAAAGATGATAGATGGTCTGCAGCCTCTTTTATTACTGCAGCCTAGTAAATGATTCCAAAGTACCTGGTCTTGCCTGCGTGTGGTGGTGCATGCCTACAATACCAGCATTCTGGGAGGCTGAGGCAGGAAGATGTTAAGTTTGAGTCCAGACTAGACAATGCAGCAATTTAGAGGTGCCCAATCTCAGCAAAAAGGAATTTAAAAAGCTGAGGATGTAGCTCAGTGTGAAGATCCTGGGTTCAGTCTTTGGTACATCAAGGAAATAAAAGTACTTGGTTTATTCTTGCAAATGAGTAATGGCTGTCTTCCACGTGCACTGCAGAAGAATCAAAAGAAGATGACACCACACATGATGAGAAAGGGAATCATGTTTTTTTTTTGTTTTGTTTTTTTAGGAAACCAAATTTTAATACATGTTCACTGTCCCTTAACCAAAATTATTCAGAGCAGAAATAATTGAGCTTTTTTCACATTTTAGAACATTTGCTTATATATAATGATAACTTGGGGATGGG